>QANX01000799.1:0-57408 GCA_003254975.1 Ochetophila trinervis | reverse complement strand
AATATCAAATATATCACTCTCTAATTTAATATTTTCTATACGTTTTTTATTTTGTTTTTATCTATGCTTTTCTCTTTTGCTCATCTTCACCAATGATCATTATTTTTGAAAATCCAATGTGTTTTACAATTTCAATCTTTATTTATTTATTTATTACTTTCAAACACCACTTGATTAAAGTTTACATCAAAATAGTTTATTTAGGACTTAACTTTCAAGATATTCCATAAGTATTAAAAATATAAATTAAAACTCCAAGATTGACCAAGGCAATTTGCATTTCTTTTGTACAGTCATTTCTAAAAATGTATATATTAGTTTATGTACGAAATATGTATATTTTGAAAATTGTCAGAATGAAAAAAAATGACAAAAAAAAAAAACACAAAAAATCTATGTCAGATCGAAATTGAATACGACTAACTCCGTCCAATGGTAAGAGCCTCCTACTTTGAGTTGGGGTCATTTTAGTAGCACACAAAAGACGCTTCCCTTACCCAGGTGGGGTCCTCTGATGGTTTACAACAATCTCACCCTTACTAAGGTCAAGTACTATTACAGCAATTAAAAGTTCAATAATAAATTACAACAATTTTAAACATATGTCGTGAAAACTAAATATTCAGCTAATTTTTAACTCCAATTATAAAATGTATCTTTATTCTAAACAAAATTAAAAAAAAAAAAAAAGGGCTAGAGAGAACGAATCAGAAAAAATGTGAGATGGAGAAAAAGATGCGACGAGAGGGAGAGAGGGAAAGCTACAGACAAGAGAGAGTTGCAAACAAAAGAAATAGTTGCAAAACGTGAAAAAGAGTGAGGAGGTGTTACAAAAAATTTAATTTAATTATTTTTTTTTTTCAAATGGAAGGATGTATTTAGAATTTTACTGGGTGAAAAAATGAAAGATAGATATGAATCATTATTTTTCAAAAAATGGGCATATTTCATCAAGCCATCTGTAATTAAAAAAATAAAAACAAAAAATAAAATAAAATACTGAAATTAAAAGGCATGGGCCCAATGTTTAGTCCATAGAGATTGGACTTTCTGTACAAGACAGCCATCCAAATCAATTAGACGCCCAAGACCAATACAGTAACCGGTTCCGGTTATCACTAAACCCGAAACCGAGAGAAAAAGTAAACAGCTGAGAGAGGTGAATTGTGCCCCAAGCCATGGACGTCTTAATCTTCTTCTTCTCTGCAAACGCCACTCGCAATCGCAAAACCCCAAACTTCCTTCCATTACCATGTCGGTACGTCCTGCTTTCTGCGCGCTATACACTCTTATTTGTACCATATATTCATATTTATATATGTATATATAGTATTGATTTTTGTGCAATTGTTTCTGTTGTTTTGAGTTTACAGATCTTCGAGTACAACGGGAGTGCCCTAATAGCCATGGTGGGAAAGAACTGCTTCGCCATTGCCAGCGATCGGAGGCTTGGAGTTCAGCTCCAGACAGTAGCTACCGATTTTCAGAGGATTTACAAAATCCACGATAAGCTTTTGATCGGCCTCTCAGGTCTCGCCACCGATGCTCAGACTTTGTACGAAGCTACTTCTCTCTCTCTCTCTCTCGCTTGCATTTTTTATGTTTTTATTTTTTTATTTTTTTCCTTATCAATTAGAATTTTAACTATCTTTGGAAATAATTTGGGTGTGGGATTTGGTTTTGTTTTGGTGAAGGTATCAGAGGCTGGTGTTTAGACACAAGCTGTATCAGCTTCGAGAAGAGAGGGATATGAAGCCTGAGACATTTGCCAGCCTCGTCTCTGCTATTCTTTATGAGAAAAGGTTTTTTAGGATTAATTTTTACATAAAAATTATTTTCTTTTAACGAATGTTTTGATGAAGAAAATGTGAGTGGAAAAATTGAAATAAAAAAAATGTGTTCAATTTTGATGATATAGATTTGGACCATACTTCTGTCAGCCTGTAATTGCTGGATTGAGTGACGAAGACAAGCCATTCATTTGTACAATGGATTCAATTGGAGCAAAGTAAGTTCTTCTTATCACTTAAAACCAAAATATTGTAATTTAACCAATTAACATTGGTTTGTTAGATAAAGTGCCCAATTATGTACTGCGGAGGCCTATGTTTTTACGCTTTCAAATTTAATTCTAGTTTAAAAAGTTAAGCAAAGCTTGAAGCTTTCTGAATGGAATGCTGAAAATATGCTCGCTTTCGATGGTTATTCCACAACCAACAACACCACCCNACGATTCTGAGGACCCAAATCCCCCCCCTCCCTTTTGTCTCGGCTTTGGTTACTGTATTGATATTATCTTTGTGATGCACACAGGGAACTGGCAAAAGATTTCGTGGTTGCTGGTACTGCATCAGAGTCTCTTTATGGTGCTTGTGAGGCGATGTTCAAACCTGATATGGTTTGTTATTAACTTATTGTATTCAATTAGAATTACCTTTCTGATAGGCGTTCCAAATTTGCTTGTTGATTTGGTTATTTGTGGTGTTTGACCTCACATTGCCCCGTTGCAACCTGTCGGTCAGCGCCACACTCAAACCTCACATTCATACACGTCACAGCCATATCCATTTCTTTAGCTACAGCCACTATAAACTCCTTACTGAAGCTAAGTGTTGTACCTAAAAATCAGCTTGGTCAGCTCATTATTTTGAACTTCAACAACATCCTTTTGAATAAGCAGCCACCAAAGCGCCTGACCCAAGTTCCGTCATCTTCCAAACAATATTTATGTATGTTTATCCTTTAGAAAATTGAATCAACTTTAATTCTATTGACAATGTTCTTCTTGCCCTATTTCAGTTCACATGTATCTGTTGGTGAAGATTGGAACATCTTTGCTCCAATTTTCTGATTTTTCCTCAAAATTAGGCTCACAAGAAACAAATTCCTTTACAAAACATCTTATTTTTTACTCAACTTATTCCATATATGTTAATCATTTAGACAGATAACAAATTTAACCTAGCAATTCTTAAATTTCTTTAAAAAGAAATGTGATTTTTTTGCAAAATAATGCATAAATTAGGCATACAAATTTAGAAAAGATGGTGAAGATTTAAACATAATTTCAAAGAAGGATGTCTTTTGGGGTTTAAGGGGAGAGAGCTAGATAACAGATTGGTTTAATGCCACATGTTTCTACAAATCACGGTAGGATGTGAAACTTCATTTCACATTATAAAGGAGGGTTTTTTTTTAAAATTATTTAGTAATAAACAAATCATCTGAGTTTAGTTGTACTAGGAAAGGGGCTAAGTCAGGGTTAGAGGAGTTTTAATATGATTATGGTAATGCCAATTTTTCTTTTGGCTTCATCTCATTCAAAGTTTAGGGCTTGTGGAGTAGAAATTCAACTTGTTTGTCTCTTTCCTAGCTCTGCCCTATTTGTCATGGCCAGCTTAAGTTTTAGTAGGTAATCCGGTGCTTGGGTGGTAGACTTGTGTCATCTCTTTTTCCTTTAACCCTCCTTTTGGCAAGCAGGTGGGTCAAATGTGTTTTTTCTAATCAGCTGTTTGAGTGTAACACAAGCAACAAGCTTTAAGAGAAACAAAATGAGCTGTGAAAATTTTTGGGCTGATTTTGTTGTTGAAGCTACACTTGCTTTTTAGTTAAAAATCATTCTGCTGGTGATGCTGGTTTTACTTCTAAATTAAAATTTTTTTTTCTATTGTTTGTTAGTTACCATACTAATAGGATAAATTGTAACAGCTTCATTTTCTAATTGTCACTCAGGAACCAGAAGAATTATTTGAGACTGTTTCCCAAGCACTGCTGTCATCAGTTGATCGAGACTGTTTGAGTGGATGGGGAGGTCATGTCTATGTTGTGTAAGCACTTTAAAAAGCTTCATTCTTTATTGTTGCTAATTAACATAGAGTTTTCTTTTTTCTTGTTCTTTCTTAGCTTTAATCAGTATTTAGTTTTCAGCTATCTTCTGCTGGCAATGAAAAATTGATTAGGCTTGTTATCTCCCAGCAAAAGTCATGATGAGAAAATAGAAAAAGGGGGTACATAGTTGATATACATATAACTCCAAAGTTTTATATAGAAGAGTATTAATGTATTACATGAAGGTGTAATGTTTAGCATAAGTCTTGGAGCTACTTTAGATGCTTAAAATACGGTTCTCCAAGCAAAGTATTGAAAGTTTGAGGAAGAGAAATAACAAGCTGGGTGGCTGATGTGTTACCTCATGCTTCATCCAGCTGCTTAAAAACTAAATGAAATAACATTTAGAAATGCTTGTCTATGTTCACATGTCAAATTCTCAAATTTCCTGAAATTATTTTATTTCCTTGGTGAAGAAACAAATGATTAAGAAATCTTTGATATTTGAATTCTTCTCAAGGATCTGGGAAATAGTTTTTGCCAGGCTGACCAATTTTTCATCCCTTTGGTTTGTTTTCTTTTTCATTCCCGTCTTATTTTTCCACTGTCTTTATTTTTAAGTTTTCACCACATGCCATATAGTTCATATTAGATAGCTTTTATAGATAAGTAATTGTTATTATCGGTGCAATTTCTTTCTATATGAGAAGTAATTATCTTAATATCCCCTATGGCACAGCCCACCGTTCCCCCACGATGAATCCCCACACCCCAAGATCCAAAATAAGTAGGCATGATACTAATCTGTCTGTCATTTTTCTGCAGAACACCCACTGAAGTGAAGGAAAGGATCTTGAAGGGAAGAATGGATTGATCTTTTAATGCATGTTGCGTAGCGGCTTTCGTTACGAAATGGTGAAAATTTAATGTATTCTGATAAATGCTTAAAGATTGGATTAACTATAAACTTTACTGATGTTATTGTTTTTAGGGATAATTCTTCGAATGCAATGCAGACATGCTTTTTGAGTTTGCAGATTAGTATGCTGTTGTGTCTTTCTTTCTTTAAAATATTCAATTTGCTGAATTGATAGGCAGCAGTTCAGCGTCTTCTAAAACGGGCAAATTTTATTTACACCCACTTAGTTTTGCCATAATTACATTTAAATTTTATGCTTTGAGAAAATCATCACTAACTTCCTCTTAGTTTTTATATATATCAAACCTAACTCTTCAATACAAGAGAGTTTTCTTGTATTTCTTTTTGAAAACTTAAGTTTTTTACTTGAATAATTTTTCAAAAAAAAAAAAATGGTTTTTTACAGTTAAAATTAATTGGGAAACAAAAAAAACAACGGGTGGTTAATTAGGACAAAAATAGAAAGAGTTTAGATGTAATTTGCCTTTTATACGACCCTTCATGTGGTGACGCCAAATCGGTGAAACTATGATTGGTTTGGTGACCTAGAAGGAAAATAGATATAGGCAAAAACGTTCAACACTGTGCATAACAAGCGAAGTTGGTTTAGCAGTGTGCCTTTCACATCCACACACTTTTGCAATGGGGGTTCAAGTCACCAATTCCCTCTCCACTTTAGATTTTAAAAATAATTGTAATAAGAATACCATGTGATTTTGAGTGTCTGGATATGAAGCCAACCATTGTCTCCAAAATTACTAAATGGGCTGAAGCCCAAATAAATATATGGTTAAGCTTTTTAGTACGATGTAGTTTGATAAATTTGTATATTAAACTTTTAAGTTTTAAATGTAACATATTAATCTTCTAATTTACATTTTATATCACGTTAGACCTTCANTCAAGTGTATCACATTAAATTTTTAATTTATATTATGTCACATTAGACCTTTAAATTTCAAATATAACACATTAAGCCTCTAATTTACATTTTTTTGCCAATTTTCAAAATATAAATAAAAAATCATCTAATTTTCTTTTTATCTAAAATTTTTTATTTCATCCTAAATTGCTAAAAAAAAATTATCATGAATTTTTTTATCCTATATATTTTTCATCATGATATTTTTTTATCCTAAATTACTAAAAAAATTATCATGAAAATTTATTTAATCATACATTTTTTATCATGAAATTTTTTTATTTTAGGATGAATAATTTTTTTTGGAGGAATAAAAATATTTTTTTAAAATATTTTAGAAAATTGGTAAAAGAAAAGAGTTTTAGAGTTATTATACTGCATTTAACAAATTATGTTAAATTTAATTTAAATCGACTAAATTGTAATTTTTTACAAAGTAGAAAGTATTAAATGTTTAAATTAATTGTAGTGCTTTTTATTTAAAAATAAATAAATATTCTAAAAGGTTTTAAAGTACATTAATTGTTTATTGTGGCATAAAATATAAATTGAAAGATTAATGTGATACACTTAAAATTTGAAAGCCTAATGTGACATAAAATATAAATTGAAGACTTAATGTGATACACTTAAATTGAAAACTTGATGTGGCATAAAATATAAATTTGAGGCTTCATATGATACATTTGAAACTTGAATGTCAATTGTATAAGTTTAACAAACTACAAAATACGAAAGTGCATTTATCCCTGCAGATAATCTTAAATTTCAAACCAAAATTTTGAACGGGAGTTATAATAATAGTGCTTGGTAAGATTTAAGACTCAATCTTGGCTGCAGTTATTTTCTGATTCCCAAATGGAAAATATTCTATCTCTCTGACTGATCATTTTGTCACCAACATTTGCTCCGTGCGTGGTTTAGAATTTGCTTGAACTTTGAGTACATTTATTTCCCTAGTCAATAGCATTTTTTCTCATTCAATCCCCCAAGAAAGGAAAATGGGTAACATTTCATCAATCTCTCTCTCTCTCTCTCTCTCTCAAACCTACCTTTAATTCTGCCCTTATTTAAGTGATTTTACTCTTCTCTGTTTCCCTTTCCTCATTCTGTCACAATGTTATCACCAAAATTGAATATGGTTCAGTATGCATGTCTCTCCTGTGTTGGAAACAGTGAAAAATTCAGAAACAGGAGAAATATTTCTGCTTCCCTTAATAACTCCAAATTCTAACAAAAATAATAAATAAATAAATAATTTAGAAATTTAAGATATTTAACACCCTATTTTGTTTATGTATTAGTTAGTGTCTAATTTTGATTATTTTTCTCACTTTTTTTCCGATTGTAGGAAAAAGACAAGTAAGAGTGAGAATTAAGTAATGGGTGATGCAATTGGTTCATATGTTTCTGGGTTTGGTAAAGTGGTTGGCGAACTTTTTGGTTCTCCACAAGATTTCCTATCTGGAAAGTCTTGCAGGTAAATAAATTACGCACACAAAAATAGTTAATATGGCACATCATTGAATGCATCATCATGACTAAAACAATATAGGATAATATATCAAGCATACATAAAAAAAAAAAAAATGTGGTTAATTTGGATTTGCTCTGCAGCACAGCGTGCGGGGCAACATGGGATTTCTTCTGTTACATTGAAAATTTTTGCGTTGCCAATCTGCCGAGGATGGCCATGGCGGTTCTTCTGCTCTACATTGGTTTGTTTCCTAACATGGTACTACACATGACTTTGAGGCAGGAATGAGCTAGGCTTTTTTTTAATAATCATCATCTTTCTATGCTTTTATTTTTATTTTTAAGTGCAGTTGTTAAGTTTTAAATTTAAAATTTTGATAATATTTTGCTATAATATCAAGTTGAATCGTTACTACTTTTTAAAATTTAAATGGTTAGAAAGTAGATCATTTAATTTATATTTTTTTTTCTAACAGAAACATCTTCTTAAATTCGTCCCTATTATTTTTTATGATTTTGCAGTTTCTCTTATTTTCATATTTGTTATATAAATTGGGTATTTTCGAGTGTTCTTCTCCCAAAAGTTTAGATGTTAGGAAGTGGATCATTGATAATTTCTTCTATATTTTTCTCAAACAGAAACATTTTCTTAAATTTGTCTCTAGGATGATTTTGCAGTTCTCTTTTTTTTAGTTCTCTTATCCATCTATTTGTTACATAAATTGGGCATGTTCGAGTGTATAAGCTCGTGCCTCTACAGAATGCTTATGGGAATCATTAGCTTCCTGTTTCTGTGCACTGGAGTACTGCTGCACTTTCATGTGGTTTAAGCTTCGCTTGCTCAAAAGAGCGAACAGAAGAAAGAAATCAGAGGTAATTGAAGCATTTGATGCAAGTGATGATGAAGAGGGAGAAGATGGAAGTCTATATCCTTATCATGCTCCTAACCACATGGAAAAGAGTAGGTCACAATCTCGTCCAAGGAGGGATTATAGAGGTGCTCACTTGAGGAAGTCTTTGAGGCCAAGGAATCGAAATATTCGAGCCGGGATTAGTAGAGATCTGGTTTATGGCAATAGAAGAAATTGCATTAAGCATGTTGATGGTAATGCTAGCAGGCTTAATCATGGCATCAGGGTAACAAGAAGATCAAAGTTTGTGCATAAAGGCTCAAAGGCTGTGATGTTTGGAGAGTTTTGCTTGAGCTAAGTGGCAATATTAGTGATTAACTGTGTCATATTTGTTATGCTTTTCTTTAATTTTTAAATTTGAATCTACTTTGCCACGAATTGTTGTAGTGGTTTGCAATGTAAAAATGGATTTCGGAAAAAGGTTTTCAGACTTTCCACAAAAGCAACACAGTGCTCATCTAACTGACGAATAATGCATATGTATTATTGGATGATGATGTGCTTCTTGTGTTAGGGGGTCAATTTCTAGAAATGCTGTTGATTATTTGATGAGCAGGATAAAAGACTTTAAAGCTCATTCATTTGTAAATATATTTTGAACGTTTCAAACATCACTTTGATATTTAATTTGTTATTCTTTCTGAGATTGTCTCTTTCTGAAAATATTGAAAGTTACTTTCTAGACCTCTATGAATTTGTTTATATCTAGCCACCCTGCGTTATATTTTACTTTTCTGCAGCAATATGAATCTACTGATTGAATAAATCCAAAGTAATTATAATCAATCATTATTCAAGAAGTAGTATCACACATATGACGAATTCAAATCTTTTGTCATATTTATGTCTGACCATTGATATAATGTTACGTCGTTAAAAATAAAAAAAGTTAGCAAATAATTAAGAGTAATTGTTTTTTTAGATAAAGTGAGATTCTATCAGTGATCAAACAAAAATAGAAATATAAAAAAAATTAAGTTAAATTTACTGTAATATCTTTTATTATTTAATTTATTTAAATTATAATTTTTAAAATTAATTTAAACACTTCAATATTTTTAATTTTGTAAAATAATTTTAATATGGCCCAATTGAATTAGTTTTAATAGATTCAGTCAAAATTGAATCATGTGAGGTGCGGGCAAGACATCTCCATCTAGGCATGACTACTCCACTTAAGGATATATAGTACTCCATAGTTTCTATAGAAAAAATTAATAATAAAAAAATAAAATATATAAAAATTTGATATCGTTGTTCAATAAATATTGGATACAGGCTATCCAGGAATACCGTATATATAAAAACTAAAAGTAGGCGATTGGATGAGCTACATTATTAGTTAGGAACTGAAGCAAACTTTTTTTTGTTATCTTTTTTGCATGAATAGAGGTAAATAAATTTTCTTGAAATATTGAAATGCTCTGTCAGTAGATGTATGCTTGCCCCTGTATTACTTGTAATTAATTATACATCTATGTATAGAATAATGAGCTTTCGGGAACATGTTCACAACATAAGATGTATGTGTTGATGTGTTAAATATTGAATGTACCACTTGAATTAATTAATTTAATACTAAAACTCAAATTAGACAAGTGACAACCTTTAGCACTTGTCAAGTCACTGTGTGCCTAAAGAGAACTATGTTTCTAACAAATTAAAGGAAAATATGTATATATATACTATAATGTTTATCAATGACCCAAAAGGAAATATACATATTAGATTTGAGGAGGATAACCTAGAGGTTAGGCAAGTAGAGGAACACAAGAGTTTGAGTTTAGGAATAAAATCTACCTTCTCCATCAAGAAACCTCTCAAAACCCTTATCTTTTTCTTTTGTGCCTAGATATAAAAAAAGACTTGGAAGTATACACGAATCTAGAATATATAGAAATTCTAAGAGAATGGTTTCCCATTTCCTTTCCATGAAGGTTGTCTACTCTCCAAAGCAACCTCCATTAATACCTAAAATACACTCTCATATACCTTCCAACAAATGGCCAAAGTTCTTTGCACTCCATTCAGCTAAACTATATTTCATCAAATATCTCCCATGGACGACGAGGAGGGAAAAGACATCGCCAACAAACAACCTTCCCAAAGAACCCATGTCACCTGCCTAGAACAAGTCAGCTCTGATTTTGTCCTAGCAAAGGCTCTGCAAGAACAAGAAACATCCTCTTTCACCCTGCTCGAAACCATCGAGAGTGAGAGCGAGGAGGAAGAAAACGAAAACAACAACGATGATGATAATGATTCTTTCAATGACAACAATACTCATTTCGACTACGAGTTTTTCCAGAGCAGCAGATTGGAAGTACCAGAGTTGGAGTTCATAGAAGACGAAGAAAGCAGCGAAGAAGAAGAAGATGATGATATGGAAGGGTTGGATGTTGATGAACTAACATATGAGGAACTGATTGCATTGGGAGAGTTCATCGGAGAAGAGAAAAGAGGGCTTTCGATGAACGAGATCTCTTCGTGTTTGAATCCATTTGTTTGTAAATCATCAGAAGAGAAGAATAAAAGTGGTAATAATGATGGGATTGATCGATGTGTGGTATGTCAGGTTGAGTATGATGATGGTGAAGCTCTTGTTGCTGTGCTTCCTTGTGAACATCCTTACCATTCTGAGTGCATAAGCAAATGGCTTCAGATTAAAAAGTGTTGCCCTATTTGTAGTACCGAAGTAATTTCCTCGTCCAAGAAAATTTAACTAGCTTGTTAATTAGGACTTTAATTTGTTAAGCAACAAGATTTCATTTGTACAGCTCCATATAATTAATTTGTTGCAAGTCGATGATCATGAAAAGGAATTATGCAGAATTTGTGTTAATTATATGCTTAATTAATATTTGATATCCATCAACGTTTTTTTATCCACACTGTGAAATTGATGCTGGATTATATATTGTTGAAACTTGATTAATTTGTGATAAAGGGTTTGGAACTCATAATTAATTATTATTTTTTTTCTCCCATACTATATATTATACAGAATATTCATTAAATTAATCGATTTGATTGACGTTGTAAATTTAATTATTAATAAATCTTTGTTCTTAAACTGTCTCAAGTTAACTTGTAAACACAAAAATGATTTGTAAAATGAAAACTAAAAAGTTTTGCTATCATAGACGATGTCATCTATCTTATGGTGTCCGACTACATGTAATAGGATATTAATATAAAATAATATATATTAATGGTTTATATATGTTAAATTTGTGTGTGTGTATTCAGCATCATAACAAATCTTAACTGATCTATGACTATAGCAACGCTGCCTTTCGGGTTCATGCAAAGGTGAGATTTCATAATTTATAAAATATTTGATGAAGAATATTAAAACAAAAGAAAAAGGACTTTATAGATGAACTAATGGATGTGAAGCTGCCTTTCTTTATCTCCTCCTGACAAATCACGAACACAGTATGATCAAGTATGGTAACAATATAATATAATTCCATTATTTAATTGCCTTTTTACCTTTTGAAGTGGACACAACAAAATAAGACAGTCAAGTTTTTCAACTAGACTATTTTTAAATTTATTACTAAAATATATTTTAAGTGACCGTTTTAATAGAAATTATATTGGATGTTCTAATAATAGAATGAATATGTACATGTATAATTAATTTCGTTACAATAGACAGATTTTAATCAAGATGAATGTTTCTATTTCGTTACAATAGAAAAATTAATTTAGTTACGACAGATTTTAATTTGATCAATGTATATATATTCTTCCAAATTCTTCTTTTACCTGTCCTCCTTGTTTAAAATGATTTTCCAATATTATTATATATTATTAAAGTACAAATTTTGGCTTCAAACTTAAACAGATAAACCGACCCTGGGATTCAACAAAAGAAAGAAAGAAACAAAAAAAAGATAAACCTACCCTGGGGCTAACTACTCATGCACCCACCACTGAAAGTCTCACAGATATCTAATATTTTTATCTACAAAAGCATGGAAAAAAGCTTTTCATATTTACTGTTTTAGTGCATGCCGAGCATATACTTTCTCACATAACGACAAATATTCAAATATAAAGTTATAAAACTAATCATACATCAAAAAATGAATTCTCAAATTGACAAAGAAGAAAGCAATAAGACATAAATTAAAAAATGGGTTGTTATAAATGCAAATATCGAATGATTAAAATTGCAGTTAGTTCAGTCTCTTCAAACCCCATTATCAAAAAGTAGCATATATATATATAGAGAGACTTAATTGGGAAAGTTTTCCTTAATTTTCAAAATAAACATTTAATAATTATAAAAAAAAATGAAATGAAACAATACTTTCTATTTATATACGACGAGTGCATACTTAAGAAGTAAAGCAGGTTTATTCATCAAAAGAAAAAGTAAACCAGGTTTGTGTGTGTATATATGACAATCTGATTTCCGGAAAACTACATCTCAACTTATAATAAGAGAAACATTGTAGCTATAGCATAGCAAATGCCAAAGGTTGTCTCACATTTCCAATTAAATTTTTTATTTTAAATTATTAATTAAAATGTCATTTATATAATTTACTATGCCATCAAACTATTTATATAATTGCAAGGTAGCTTTCAACAGTTATATATACATATATAATCATTCTTTTAAAGGATAAATGCACTTTAGTACGTTGTAGTTTGATAAACTTGCACATTAGACTTTCAAAATTTAAATGTATCACATTAAACTTTTAATTTACATTTTATGTCACATTTTACCTTCAAGTTTTAAGTGTATCACATTAAGTTTTCAATTTATATTTTATACCACACTAAATTGAAAAATTAATGTGATACACTTAAAACTTGAGAGTCTAATATGGTATAGAATGTAAATTGAAAGTTTAATGTGATACACTTGAAACTTAAAGACCTAATGTGGCATAAAATGTAAAATGGAGGCTTAATGTGATATATATAAAACTTAAAAGCTTAATATGCAAGTTTATCAAATTACAAAGTACTAAAATTCATTTATCCATTCTTTTAAAAGTTAGAACACCTTTGTACTTCTATCAAGACAATTTAATGCTAAAACAATAGTATTCTCTCAGGCTGTTTTTCGATTGTTTCAAAAATTGAGATTCAAAAGTATTTGTAGATGGAAATCTCAAATAAATCATTAATACATATTCAAATTTAGCTTTTGAAACAATATAAGGCATGCTATAAATTGAGAGTTCTTACATATATATATATATATATATTATATACAAGAATTTTTCAAATTAATTAGAAAATCTCTAACTTTGTTAAATTTTATATTTATATCCTAATTGCTAAAAGTTGTAGTGTTTGTTGGATTTTGATGTTTGGATAAAAAAATGTATTAAAGAAAGGTGTTACTGTTTCTTTGATATTTAGCTTGATAGTTTTGGTTTAGTTTATGCAGAAGTTTGATATTATTTTTTTAAAGAAGAACAAGAATAAAAATACAGATATTCTAGTGTTTATGGGTTATAACTGAAAGAGAAAAAAAAAAAAAAAAGGATGAGAACTTCAACATTCATAAAAAAAATTCTCAGCCCAAATTTGTATTTATTATTTCATAGTATTTATAAAGAAATTATATTGCATTGAACTAAAACAAAATATATTTGAAATTCATATGAATAATATCAACCCATATGCTTGAAAGTGACATTTTTTTTGAGTTGTTAAAGACAACTATAGTTGCTTAAAATGAGAAGATATTTTTGATCTTATATAAATTTTATCTTAAAAATATTGTTTTTTGAGCTTTCATCTGTTGCACACATCTATTTTACCATAAAGAGTATAAGCAAATATCTAGTTTTGTATGTTGAGCTTCAATTTGGTCAAACTATTTGAACGAACATAGTACTTTCAGAAATGGATGAGTCCGAGTATAAGATCTGTACTCAGTTCAATATAGTTAAGTGAAAAACTTGGCATGCGATTGTTCAGAGTTCTTCATCACTGGACTTGGAGAAGTCCCCATGCTTGGTTTGGACTTCTGTGCATTTGCTGGGATATGTAATGGGGCTTGTCTCAAAAAATTTGATTGTCTTGAATAGTTTGCTTATCTTAGACTCTTTGCTTGTCTTTGTTGGTGTTGGACATCATTGTCTTGGACATCTTGTCTTAGCACTGCTGATGTCAAGCATAGTTGCCTCGAACATTATTGTTTTGGACATTTTGTCTCAACTTTGCTAGTGTTAAATATAATTGTCTCGGACATCGTTGTTTCAGTCTTTCTTGTATCATAAATTGTTGTCTCAGACATTATTGTTCAACATTTTTTTGTTTTGGACATTTTGATCAGTTTTTTATGTAACATTCTTATCTCATATAATTGTCTCAGCATTGTAGACATGCTTCATTTTTATGATTAAAAAAATTATCATTTCAACAATGTTGACCTGATAAAAAAAATTAAAAAAATATAGATTAGGGGTGTCAATTTGTATTCGTGGATTGTGTTCATACCAATCCGTTTATTAATCGTGTCATCAACCAATAAATATAAATATAAATAAACATGTAACATTATATGATATATATAACTTGTTTGTTAAATGGATCAATTTGAATCAATATAATTCATTTATATGGAATTAGCGCATCTACACGAAATTGATCCAATTAAAACTAACAAATTTAATAACCATATTAAACGGATCTATTCCAATTTGACCATAACATGTTTATTATAAACTCAATTCCACTAATTTACCCACTAATTCGTATTGTTTTGAAATCGTATTATCCTCCTAATATATATGGTTGAAGTTTTATGTAGGACCAAGTCCTGGAACATAACTTTACCAACAAAAAAAAGTCCTGGAACATAAGGAAAAAAAAGGTGAGAAAGTGGACAAATAAATGGCGGCTGTGGAAACACAAATTAGTACAATTATATAAATTAAATATTATGAGCCGCCCTCTTTCACATGGAGGACTTTTTTTTTTAGGACTTTGTTTATACAAGTGTTTTTATTTTTATTTTTTTTATTTTATTTTTGGGTGAAAACTTTGTTTATAAAGTTAAAGAGGGTCAGGGTAGAGTCAGATACTTGACAAAACCCCCAAACAAAAAACAACGTGTTCAATTCACTTGGACATTTTTACTTTCTCTCCTCCTCCATCTATCTTCTTCTCCTTTGTGTTTATGTTTGTGGGCGGGTGGGTGGGTGGGTGGGTCCGACCCACTTGCCTCTTGACTATTCGAATTTTTTCAGGAATAAATTAAACAGGTTTGATGTGATGTTTGTTAACCATATTCTTCTGCTTTTACACATTCCCTTTCTTCAGAAAAGTCTCTGACTTAATTTTATTTTATTTTTCTCTTAATTTATGATTATTATTACAGATTCAACACTAATTAATAGATTTAATTTAGAAAGTGATACATATTGCAGATATGCCGCCACTAGCTAATGTAATGTATATGTGCTTTTCAAAGGACATATATGTTTGTTTTTTTCCCTTTTATAAATTAAATTTATATGAACCTTGTTTTTTTTTCAACATATAGTATTAAAATGTGGTCATAGTGTAAAGTATAAACGCTGTTCGATCAAGTGCATTTCACTTAGGAGGATTTATGTGCTTGTTCTTCAAAAAAAATAATAATAAGAGGGAGTCAAAAGGATAGGTTAAGAATATTAAATTTGGAGAAAAATATTCTTTAANTCATTAATTGCATGGCATCTATCATATTTTTGTTACTTATTGCTCGGTAACTTTTTTGTTACTTGGTACTCTGTAACATTTATGTTTCTTTTTTTATTTTTTATTTTTTTTAGATTTCAATTTTTTTATTAATATTAAAGATCTTACTTTAGATTTGTATAATTGGTTTTAGCTTTAAATTAATTGATAAATTATTTTCCTTTTTTACATTTTTAGTCTTATTTTGTAACTTCTTCCTGAATAGTTGCTTCTTTTAAAAAAAAAAATTCCAGTGACATTACAAAATATTGGTAATTAATTGGACTTCTAAAACACTTTTGACAAGAACTAACTTAATTATAGACTATTTTCGTCCTAGCTATATATTAGAAAAATATCATAAACAGAGAAATATAAATATGAAATTTTGATATCCATCTGAAAATTCCATTTTTTTTTTTTCTTTCACTGGAAAGTCCATATAATTAGCAAATGAGTTGTCCTTACCTTGAAAGAAGAGTACTCACATCACCGTGTACCATGAAATGAAATGTAGTATTATTACTGTCATTATTATTATTGTTATTAGAGATTTTTAGAGACTTGATAGAAATTTTAGTTAGATCTGACTTGACCATGCATAACCTTAAAGATTACAGCCATCAAAAACCTCATGTCCATGCCTAACCTTAACCTCTACAGCCATCAAAAACCACATCACAAACTCAACCGTCCAATACATTCACTTCTCTCCAGGAGACGACCAACATTTTTTTCTTTTTCACCAACAAAACTTTGGACTAATAATCCACAGCCATAATGATTCTGAATTATCATTCAAAAAATATTAACGGGATCCACAAATAGTAATTTGATGCATATAATCATGTAATAGTGTTTTATATTAGAAATTTATTATGAAAAAGTGAACTTTTTTTAATAACTAATTGATTTGCCACATAGTATATATATGCAATTTCATATCATCATCAATAATAGCAAAAATAATGCTAGAGTATGTTTGGTAATAATATTGAATTAAAATCATATTTAATTTTTATAAATATGATGTTTTTAAATGTTCAAATTTAGTAAAAATTAATTAAAAGATTAATTTTATATGTATTTATTTTTTAAATTTATCTATACTAAAATGGAAGAATATCAATTCAAATATATTTTAAAAGAATAGTTATTCTTTGCATTCGCTATTTTTAAATTTAAAAAACTATTAACTAATAGTATAAAATAATTATTTTATTTCTTGCATCTGTTTCCAAACGAAAGGTAATATTTCAACTAATACAATGATAAATTGATAAATACTTGTTCTTTCAACTTTTAAATTGATAAATACTTTATCAATTTATTGATATGACATATAACATTAAAAAAATAAAAAATAAAAATAAAAAAAGTTGGAACTCATGCGAACATCAATGAGAAATCATCGGAGATAATTCAGACATTACGTGGGTCCCACAACTGCACTCACCCATCGTGTATCGTCGATCCATTCCATTCAACTTTGACCAGCTTCACTATCCATTTGGCTCACATCCCAAGCCAGTCAGCTCAGCGTAGCCACCAAGCCAGCCGATTTTGTGGATAATTCTTTCTATGTTGACAGTTGACACCTCATCCTACCAATAACAGCCAGCCACGTAACAGTAATAGATATCCTCAATTGTAAATATAGAGCTATGCTTAGGTCACTACTTGCGACTAAGGTAGCTCACCCAGTCCCTTTAAAAATCGCTAATCGTGACTTGGCAGTCCTTTTATGGAAACACGAGGCACGTGTACAACATATAGTCGAGGCGTGGCGCAATCTGATTGGGTGTTAATTCACGGTTAGGATCTTTGACCTTAAGATAGAGAGAGAGAGAGATAAAAAGAGGAATACAGAGCAATAATGGCTGTAACGGCCACCGAAAGTGGAGGGGACACAGCCACGTAGATGAAATTTTGTATATCCACAATTCACGCCTTCGAAAACATATTGCATTATTTATTTTCGTTTTCTGAACGGCGTGAATTTATTTGGAATTTTTGTGAAAAAGAAGAAGAAAAAAAGTGATCTTGGAACTAGTGTGATTTGGCGATTTCGGCAATTGCCTAGTAGCTTCGTTTTCGTCCTTTGTCCACGTAGGCCATTGCCACCTCCTCGTGATCTACCACTCTACCAACAAAAAAAAAATCTAAAACAATAAATTCTAAAAAATAAAAAACAAAATGTCAAAAATATAAAATAGAAATTTGTTTTTAAGGTAAATATGTGAGGTCTATTCGGATGATTGTGACTGCACCTCTTTTTATTTGTCCTTTTTTTATTTTTTTAACTAGAAAGTTAAATATATATTATCTAATTCAGTTAAAAACAAAAAAGAAAAAAAAAAAAGAAAAAGCTATTAATCATTTTAGACACGAAAAATATGGACGACTTGAAATAGTTTTATTGTTAGTATTTTTTTTTAAAGTGCGTGTCTACCGTGGCAATAATCATACACATTAACTGATAAATCCGATTAATATAGTATAATTTAATTTATTTAGATTGATTATTTTAAATTAAATTGGATTTAATTAGATTTAAATTATTAAAATGGACTATTGAATTAGATAAGTTGAATTTATATTTTATAAAAATCAATTAACTGGATCAAACTAATTAAATTACATTTTAAATAATAAAAGTATATATTATATAAAACAATTAATAATATTTTGATAATACATATTTTATAACATAAAATGGAAAAAACTAGTTAGAATTTGAAATTTTAAATTAAAAATTCAAAAGAATAAAAAACTCAAAAAAATTAAAAAAGTTTAAAAAAATCAAACTAATTATTTATAGTCGGTTTTCAACTATAAACACCTAAAATACTGTGTATATAGAAAGGAAAATGATTGAATTTATAGGCTCTAAGCGAGCAAGCTAGTTATGAATTTCTAAACTTGTGTAAGGAGATTGAGAGTGATTTATTGTTTAATTCCTAATTGTCTTTTAAATTTTTATCAACTTTTTAAAGCAGTATAAATAAAATTACCCTAAATGCTAGCTGAACTTGTTGTCTTATCAATCATGTTATGTGATCTAAATTTTTTAATTATTGCTTTCTGGGCTATCCAAAAAGACATGTTATGCGAGTGTTACCTGGGGTGAGATTCGAGATTTAGGAAACCGTCAGCATAAGACAAGCATTTCTCGTCGAGGCCACTATAATATGCGCTCCCAGGCTGCGTAAATTATAAGGAAAAATACAAATTATATTTGAAAGTGGAGTTTAGTGGTAGGAGTGAATTGAATTTTTATATCTGTGAATATGAAAGTTGGAGTTTAAATTTTGGTAGTTTCATTTGTATTCAAGTACTCCGCTATTACAGTACGAGAAAAAAGGAATTTTTAGTGATATGGGTCTCCAGTATGGACTCCTACTGAGTTAAAAAGACACCTAAATTTGACTCATTTACTATATAATTTCTGGGCCTATAACTCTACTACAGATAGGTCACTAAAAACAGAAAAAAAAAAAAAACAAATTAATTAAATTTATGTATTTACGTAATCAGAAAAAAAAAATGTTTTTACGACGTGTAAGCAATATAAGAGCGGTGAGATACAGAATTAATAACATTTTAGAGCATTTCTAATGGCTTTTTCTATTGGAATTTATGTGGCAGAAAAAATAAAAATTATTCTGTTTATGTGGTACATGTCTATTTAATAAATAATGTCTATTTAAAAATTATCTTTAATAGTTATGTTTAAATAAACTAAAATTTATCTAAAAATTAATTAAAACTGATAAAAATAAATAAAATAATGAGTTAAACTATCTAATAAACTTTTTAAAAGTAAATAATTTTTTAAATTTTTTATTTTTTTATACCATATAAATTTAACAGAATTTAAATTTTTATTTTAGTTTGTATATTTACGTTAGGTGGCAAAAAATTTTAAAAAATAGAAAAACTCGTTAGAGATGGTCTTGCTATCTCCATCCTTTCGCTGACAGATCAACAGTGCACGGAGTGAGTGTTCTGACGTGTACTTCCAATCCGTGGTTAAACCATCGGCTCAAGAATCAAGAAAAAACAAACAGACCCGGCGACTTCACACGGATCCCTATGACAGTTGGTTCGGACCGACTGGAGATAAGCAGTCCAAAACTAGTGACGTAAGCAGTGACAAAATAGCACCTCCATGTGGGGGCTGCACACGCACTCAGACCACTTCAATGATCGACACGTGTGAGGCTGCGGTCAGCACCAAATGCTAGTCCGCGCGGAGTGCCCAAGAGAGAAAATGTTATCTCCCACGTGTATTCTAGAATAGCTCCCCGTTCCTTCCGCCACGTGTCCCCGCTCTTTCTCTATAAATTCATCTTTCTCCCTTGCGTTCTAAGTTTCAAGCGCTGCCATAGCTCTAATATTACGGAGAGAGAGAGAGTGCGAGCGAGGAAGAGCTTGAAAGAGAAGCACGAGAGCTCGAGGGAGAGAGATTTTGCTAAAATGACAACGGAGTTACAGTTACCGCCAGGCTTCAGATTCCATCCAACGGATGAAGAGCTCGTGTTACACTATCTCTGTCGTAAATGCGTGTCGCAGCCAATCGCCGTTCCGATAATCGCTGAAGTCGATCTCTACAAATACGATCCTTGGGAACTCCCTGGTACTTTTCGCTTCTTTATTTTCGTAAATTTCGAATTTTTTGTGATTTTTTTTAAAATATTTTGGACTAATTTTTTTTTTAAAATTTTACAGGTAAGGCCTTGTATGGAGAAAAAGAATGGTACTTTTTTTCGCCGAGAGACCGAAAGTATCCAAACGGTTCGAGGCCGAACCGGGCGGCTGGAACCGGGTATTGGAAGGCGACCGGAGCGGATAAACCAATTGGGCATCCGAAACCGGTTGGGATTAAGAAGGCTTTGGTGTTTTACGCCGGAAAAGCGCCGAGAGGGGAAAAAACTAATTGGATTATGCACGAGTATCGCCTCGCGGATGTGGACCGCTCAGCCCGCAAGAAAAACAGTTTAAGGGTATAGCACTGCTTCGAAATTCATTATAAAATCTAGGGGTATTTTAGACATTTGATTGCATGATAACGAGGTCGGTGAGTTCAGAAGTTGTTGAGATGACGCTTTTGACCTCATTATTCCCGAATGACAAGTGGGTTCTACCCGTCATTGTTTTTTTATGAATTGGCGGCCATAAAGGCATGATAGTGTGAAGCTGAGGTCCATGGATCTAAATGGACCTATTCCCATTCTTTAATATCTTTTTCAAATGAACGGTGTGGATGATTTTAGATATCTTAGTTCAGTTGGTCTTGGCCCTGCTGAAGGTCTCATGAAGAAAATCCGGTGATCATAAAGTTTTTGGGTCCTATTTATTGATAGAACTCGCTCACACCAGATCCCACCTCTAATTTCATAAAAAAAAAAACTTAATTAAATTGAAAAAATAAAACAAATTTACTTTTTGTCAAATCAGACATATGCTTGCCACGCATGCAAATTAAATAAAATTATTAACAACCGCTTTTGGGAAATATTCTTTCTTATCCCTATCTGACATGAACTGGATGTTGGCTAATTGGAAAAATACAATAATGCTCCTCATTTATTCTTTCATTTACGATTATGAAATCCGTTCGGTTAATCTGACGGTTCTGATTTTGCAGCTAGATGACTGGGTTTTATGCCGCATATACAACAAGAAGGGAAGCATAGAGAAGCAGCATCAAGCCGGATCGAACGGGAAAACAAGTTGTTTGGAAGAACCGGAGGATAAGAAACCGGTGAACCTAATTGCCCAAGGACGGAACGCCATTCCTCCGCCGCCGGCGACTGCCTCGGTTACTCCGGTGTCGACGGGGGTGAATGATTACGTCTACATTGACACGTCGGAATCTATCCCGAGGCTTCACACGGACTCGAGCTGCTCGGAGCACGTGGTTTCGCCGGAGTTCACGTGCGAGGTTCAGAGCGAGCCCAAATGGAAAGAATGGGAAAAAGCCCTGGATTTCCCGTTTAATTACGGAGACGCCATGATTGACAACGGTTTCACATCGCAGTTGCAAGGGAGTAATCAGATGTCACCGCTGCAGGACATGTTCATGTACCTGCAGAAGCCATTTTGAATAAGGACCCGTAGATCAGGCTCTTAGAAAAGTGTTTAGGGAAATTAAACGATGGTGGGTGGGTCCAGCACATTTGGTATAAGAAAACGGTGCGTTGCATGGCAACACGAGACTGAAAGTCCATGAGTGTGCCTATGTGCGCGCAAAGTTTCATTATGTAATATGAAAGAAAAACTAGCGGCTACAAATTAAAAATTCCATTATAGGATGCAAAAATACTATGGCTGGGATTTTCACTCGTGGGGTCCAGCATTTGGCTCCACGTTGTGACATGATTGGTTTTATGATGGCTGATTAGGAGATCGACGGTGCACACTAAACTTGCTTGTAGTAGCAGCATGTGTACGCTGTACAGCTCGCTTATGTAGATAAAATTTCGGGGTGTGTGCATGTGTGGATACACGTAATTTTTCGGAGGGCCTTTTGGGCTCCATCTTAATTCCAATATTTGTAGCTGATCAGTTTTATTCTATGTTAGTTATTATTTTTTATGTTTGTAAGCTCTTTTGGAAATATACATATATATATATATATACACACGTTGCATTTAGCCAAATGTAATTAGATTTTATATGGAATTTTTCTTTTTAATTTTACAGTTTTGAAATTTTTTCGGAGTTTTATTACTAGAATAAATGAATTAGAAAGAAAAAAAATAATGCATGGGATTTACTTGCTCGTCACAATTTTGTTAAAAATATTTACTTCTATTGTTTGCATTTTCAAATGTCTTAGTCAGAGGGAATATTAAAATAGCAATTTTTTATTTTATTTTTTTGGGTAAAGATTAAAATAGCATATTTATGATAACGATTATGTGGAAAACTGCATGGGAATGCTTTGGTCTTTGGTATAGGATTAGATTATTGAGGATATAGAATAGTTTTTTTCTTTATTGTCATGCATGACATGATGTCTATTGACGCTGAGTAAAATTTATACTATCTTAAATTTGGAAAACTCCGCGACTATGGCAATTAGGAGTGGACAAAACTGAACAAAACAGTTCAAACTGAACTAAACTGTTGCTTTTAGTTCGGTTTAGTTTGGTTTGTAAAAGATAATGGTTTGTCAAACCGCAAACCGTACTTAATATTATATATATTTATAATATTTTTTATTATTAATAATATATATAATTAATATATATTTTTAATTATTAATTTTTAGTTTTGATTGTAATACATTGTTTTAATTTAGATTTTGAATTGTAATATTTTTAATTTGAATTTAGTATTGTAGTATTAAAATTAGTTTAAATTTTAAACTACAAAATTAAATTTTAGTCTTGCAGTTATTTTGGACTATAAAATTAAATGTCGCAGTCTAAACCGTTAAACCAAACCGGACCAAACCGTTTATGAATGGTTTGGTTTGGTTTGGTTTGATTTGAATGGTCTTAATGGTTTGGTTTGTTATTAAGCTGAACCGCCATCTATAGTTTGGTCTGAATTTTTATAAAAAACCAGACCAAACCAGACCGCGCCCACCCCTAATGGCAATATAGCATTAATTAGTGTAAATGAAATGTCAATTCTGACCTAATTAACTTACTTTGGTTTCATAAGAAATTGAAACTCTTTTCTCATAAAGTTTGAAAATAAAATTCATAATAGATTAGAGAATTTATTTTTAGAGGATAATTTTTTTTTTTTTTAATTATCTTGTTCCAACTTAAAAGTTTTGTTTTTATTTTTATTTATTTTGTTTAATTTGAAAGTAAAAGGATTCAAACTCACCTTTAAAGAACCAAAAATTCCTCCATTTCATAAGAAGAACCAAAAAAAGGTGAATATTCTAAAAAAATAGGAATTACAAATGAAATGAGGGCGGGTTTTGGGGTGGCTTTCTCTGTGCTTCACCCCCTAAAATGTGCCCTATCACTACTAGAAAATATGGTCAAAAACGATGGTGAAAAACCGTCGTCTTAACTTTTTACACGACGGACAAAAAACCGTCGTCTAATAAGGCGTTGTCAATAGTCATAAAACATTGACGACGGTTAAAATTGACTTCTAAAACATTACTACAACGGACCACATCGTCGTCTAAAACAACACCAAAATCACGTGGGCACCACGCGGCAAATACATAGACGACGGTTTTTACTATCAACTATCGTCGATAATGGCAACTGGACGCGTGGCGAATTTGCAACCCGTCGTCGATATTATATATTTATGTATATAAATATATATATATATATACAGATTTGTTATAAACCCCGAAGTCAGGGTTTATAGCGTCTCCGCCAGTCAACATTCAATTGGAAAGTCAAAATTCACATTTCCAGCTTTTGAAATGCACCCACGTGCGAGACACGTGCCAGTGCCCACCCCCCCTATCTTCTTCCCCGACCCCTCTCCTGATTTTTTTTCCCCTCTTTTCTTCCCAGCTTCTCCTCTCCCCTGCCTCCCCTGCAAATCGTCAGCGCTTCTCCCCTACCTCCCCCAGCCCCGTTCTCGGCTCCCTGGCCAACTAGAAACAGAGCTCCTCCGTCCCCGATCCGTCAGCGAGCTTCTCCCCTGCCTCCCCCAGCCCCGACTTGAGGTGCAGAAAAACCAATATTATTTGTTACTAAATGTGAAATTTTTACAATGAATCGGGAAACTGTACTCATTTATCAAAAGGGATTAACCATGGAAAATGGCATTTGTTTTTTTCTTGCTTGTATCCATTGTCAAGCTCTATTATGTGGTTATAAAAGAAATTGTTTTTTGGGGGCAAAAATGGTCATTAAAAACTGGGCTTGGTTTGGCTTTTAATTGTTTCCCGTTGGAGATGTAAGGTTTGGTTCAAACATCATTTCAAGAAATGCAACATCAATAGGCTACAATCCAATGAATATCTTTTTCTTTTTCCTTTTCTGTTTTTGGCAAAATTCCTACAAAAAATGTGGCCACTCTTTGTAAGTCCTAGTTTACAGTGGGTTTGGTTTAAGCCTCTCTGAAATGAATAAGTGGCCTGAGAATTTTATATTTGCGAATCAAATACATAGGAAAAATTTCATTTTGACCAGTTAAAACTAACTAATAAAAGCTATTAATGGGTATATTTTGATAACTATAGAAAAATGATGTTAAAAAAAATCCAGAATCCGTTTCTCTACAGAGGTTTGAATAACGCGTGAGGCTCACGCTTGGGGATTTTCACAAAAGTATTAGACAGGATGAGAGGTTTGATTAAAGTCGGGGCTGGGGGAGGCAGGGGAGATGCTCGCCGACGGATCGGGGACGGAGGAGCTCTGTTTCTAGTCGGCCAGGGAGCCGAGAACGGGGCTGGGGGAGGCAAGGGAGAAGCGCCGACGATTTTCATGGGAGGCGGGGGAAAGGAGAAGCTGGGAAGAAAAGAGGGGAAAAAAATCAGGAGAGGGGTCGGGGAAGAAGATAGGGGGGGGTGGGCGCTGGCACGTGTCTCGCACGTGGGTGCATTTCAAAAGCTGGAAATGTGAATTTTGACTTTCCAATTGAATGTTGACTGGCGGGGACGCTATAAACCCCAACTTCGGGGTTTATAGCAAATATGTATATATATATATATATTTCGGCTTTTATATATTTAAATATATTTATTTAATATAAATATTTTAATAAATAATATATTTTCAATTAATAAAATAATAATTAATATAAAAAAATAATAATAATAAATTGATTATATTAAATTATACAAAAGTATAAACATTTCTAATTAAAATAAAATTACAAATTATACAATACTAATTACACAATAACATTAACAATTACAAAAGTTTTATACATAATTAATAATTAAACTGAACTAATCAAACAATGATAACAAATTTGAAGGGTTTAAAACTTCTTCAGTAAAATATTCAGTCCAATCCTCTCTAAATTCATTCACGAAGTCTTGTATCCAAATACAATTTTTAAACTGTAAATAAAAATCAAACAAATAATATTAATGCATTAGTAAACATAATATTATATATAAATTTATAATTACGCTAAAATTATACTTACAGTCTTATGTAACTGAGATTGTGGTACTGATGAATCGACATTTATTATATCCCTCATCATCATGCATACATAATATGCACACTCATGACTTGTCGGTTGCAATGGTGCATACAAAAAAATAATTTGAAATATTAATTTACATAATTTCTAATACTTTAACATTAATAAAATAAATAATTCATAGATTTTACATTTCCGCCTCGCCAACTAATTAATTTATTTTTCAACATTTGCCTCTACGGCTCATTCCATAATGTCTAAGCTCTATATATATATCATTTTATAAATAAAATAAATTATTAAAAATAAATTTAATCACTAAAATTAACTTACTAATTTTTTAAATTAACTTACTTGCTTATTAATCGCTTGAAATCAATATTAGCTTTGGTGTTGGCGGAATCAAAAAACCAAATATACCCCAGGTACGGGTCCACGACACCAAGTGTCTAATGAGCACTGAAATAAACGTCAATATTAAAAATATATAATATACTATATATATTTAAGAAAGTAATAATTTCGCATATAATTAAATTGTACCGACAATGATATGGAATTAACCATATCCTGTTGAAGTCAGGCTGTTATTTCCACCGTCTGACCAATTGCTCAGCTTGGAATGCCAACATTTCAAGTCCAGCATTATGCACCACACGTGGATCAATAAAAGCATATAACAAAATCTTTCCAGTGCGGATCATATGTCGATACAGCTTTCTACAAAAAAATATCATGTCAAATACAATTTAAGAAAATTTTAAATTGAAAATAAATTAATTATAACTTCAAATATATATTTTTAGCTTACTTCATATAGAATAAGACGCAATCAACACCCAAGTCCTGCATCTGACAAAATTGATTGATATCCTCATGTGTCAGCACTCCAGGATGAGAATTGCCTATCATATCCCTCCCTAGGTTGAATTGAAGTTGCGTGAGTCCTTATTGGTTGAAGACAGTGGCAGCTACCATCTTCATTAATCTCAGCTTTGGTAGCAGGTCAGATGTGATTAATTGATGCTGACTTTTATTGGTCGGTGGAGATGCCCGCGAATGACACGAATGGGGAGTATTATTCGAGTCTGAATGAGCTACTGCCTTGCCTTTTGATGCTCGTACTGATATCTCTACCTGGTCAAATATATAAATTTCAAAACAACATTATAAATAACAATTAGTAATAACTTAATTATTAGGAATAAATAAAACATAAAATATTTATCTCTTTTTCAGGTAAAATGACTAAAAATCTAAGCCATGGACAAAATGACTCCACAGCTTCTCCAACCAATGTAATGTCAAAAAATGGTAAAGGTAGGGCTGCATCAAGGACCAATGCTTCCTGAACATTGACCCGCACACTAAGCTCCCCTAATCGTATCCTATGGCAAATAGAGTCTGGATCGATCGTAGGGTAGATTAATCCAACAGCCACTATATTATCTCTAGTGCATATAGCAAGCTTACACTGTAGACTCTGCAAAATAAATTGATTAAATTTTTAATTAAATAACAATCAATATATTAAATGTTTATTAAACAACAATCTTACAAAAGTTTACCTCCTCAGGTGTCATGGGATGTACTGGAGCTGGAGGAGTACTAAAATGTACTGGTGCTGGCAGAGTATTGAGATGGTGCGCCTCCTCAAGAATATTAGTGGCAATCCAGGTATTGTTCATATACTGATCAATCATGAAATCTATATGTCCTAGGTTGGCCACAAAGTCATCATGTGTCATGGCCAGCTGTGCAGACAACAGTGTATTACTCTCTTGGAGGTCACGAATGACCTCATATAGTTGTCTGATGCGTTCATCCTTTGCACTGTCCCTCTCTTTTGTTGGTTGGGTTCTATATCGAGGAATGTGCCAATACTTAGTAGGGGTTACCAATTTATCATTCGCCTTTACTAGGCCTTGGTGCTCAGGAGTACCCAACACTTGGGTCAGTATATCGTTGGGCGAATCCAAGTCAATGTTGACCTCCCCAGCAGCTACTCTCTCCCGTAAAACATCCTGTCAAATTTATAAAATATTAAAATATCAGTGCTAAAATTACATAGTTACTTAATATAAATAAAATATGAAAATCAGAAAATAAATTTAACACCATCTGTTCTGCAACTGCAGCAGCTTTTAGTGTAAGAAACTTGCTCACCTTATTCGCATAGCCCAACTTTTATAGAGCATATCGGAAATGCGGTTCATCTGTGCCCAATCTCAGCTTCTACATATTTACAAAATATAAATGCTAAATTAAATTGAAACAATATAATTTCAAAGTATTTAAAATTACTAATTTTCTTAAATTAAATTAAAACAGTATAATTTCAATTAACTTAAAAATTTTAAATTTTTTAAATTAAATTAAAACAGTTTAATTAAATTAATTAAAAATTACGATATTTTCAAATTTTAATTAAATTTTTTAAATTAAATTAAAACAGTATAATTTCAATTAACTTAAAATTACTAAACTAAAAATTGCTAAATTGTTTAAATTAGATTAAAACTGTTTAATTAAATTATCTAAAAATTACTAAATTTCTTATATTAAATTAAAACAGTTTAATTAAATTTTTCACTCACCTCATTGTACTCTACCAGTGCAAATCCAATACAGGATAGACGATGATTGTACTGATTTCTTTTTCTTAATTCTGAGCGTTGCTTATGAAGTTCCTGAAAGATTAAAAATGAATATTAATTACATAACACGTTAATTGTAGTTTAATTAAAAATATATAAGAAATTGAATTAATTAATACTTACCGCCCACTCAGGTGTTAAACGTTGTTGTACAAATTCATCCCACTGGTCTTATGTAATAAATTTCCCTTTTTTTTTGGGACAACATTGAAAGCTTCCATGTCCCCTAATTCTAGGTACAGGTGTACAAAATGTGTGTACATAAAACTCTTCAATTTTCTCCATTTTTCTGCACAATCCTTCAAAATTTTATGTTTCATTGATTCGTCCTTGTTATAAAAGTCCTACATAAAAAATTAAGGTATTATTAGCACATTCATAATAAAATCAAGAAATTAATTAACCAAAAAATTTAATTAAAATGAAATTAGTTGTATTATTACCTTTATTGTCTCACATAATGTATTCTTCAAATTTGTTGGAATATCGTTCCAACTCTTGTAGGTGATCAGTATTTGAGATCGTGTGTAACTACATTTATAATTAGCTAGAGATTGGCCGGCTTTATTCACTCCGACCCCATGCTCATTGTATATTACTTGTCTACTAATTTTTCCTAACTTTGAAGGTCATCTCCCCTTCTTTTGCTTCCTACTTGAGGAAGAGTATGAAATCATTAAGATTAGTTGGATCTTGATTTAGATCCATATCTACAAAAAACTATTAGTAAATTATCAAACAATTATTAACAACATTATAAACAACATTATAAATAACAATTACTAATAACATATTAACAAACCAACAAATAAAAATTATATAATATAAAACTGTAACATATATACAAAACCATCGTCTTTAAAACTGTCATTTTTAAATTTTTATGACCGTCGTGAAATCATATATATACTTCCAAATTTCTAAAGAAACCGTCGTCTATTCATATTCGTGGTTTCAACATATTCATACAATATATTCATCCAATATATATTCATTATCCAATATATATTCAAACGAATATATGTAATATATATATAGATATATTCAAGCTCAGCTTTATTCATACAATATATCCAAACAGATAACATTATAATTTCACAATCATCTTTATTCATACAATATATCCAAACAGGAACATTATAATTTCANTTTTTAAATTTTTATGACCGTCGTGAAATCATATATATACTTCCAAATTTCTAAAGAAACCGTCGTCTATTCATATTCGTGGTTTCAACATATTCATACAATATATTCATCCAATATATATTCATTATCCAATATATATTCAAACGAATAGATGTAATATATATATATAGATATATTCAAGCTCAGCTTTATTCATACAATATATCCAAACAGATAACATTATAATTTCACAATCATCTTTATTCATACAATATATCCAAACAGGAACATTATAATTTCAACATTATATCCAAAAATTATAATTTCAACTATAATTTTCACCAAAAAAAAAAATTCACAGACATAATATAAAAATCAACATTTCAATACATTTTCACAATATATTCATACATTATAATTTCAACATTTGCACCAAATTTCAAAATGTATTCACGGGCACAATATAATTTCAACAAACCAACACATTTCAACATTTTCACCAATATATTCACAGGCACATTTAAAGACAAAATCGGTAAAAAAAAATTCGGGTTGAAGATGCAGAGCAGAAAATATGTTCATGACTACTTACCTTAAGTTTTCGGGTTAAAATATGCAATAGATTCCTGTTGAAATGAAGTAAACGACGAAGAGAAAGTTGCGGCGGTGACAGTTCTGCTGTAGGGTTTCTGGAAAAATGGAAGAGAATGTCATGTAAGGAAAAAAACACATGGGCAAAAACGGCATCGTTTTTTGTATAGACGACGGTTTCTTAGCTATAATCGTCATCTATATACTAAAGACGACGGTTTATAGCTTCAACCGTTGTCTATATATGATAGACGAATGTTTAAAAGATAAAGAATGTTTATAGCTTCAACCGTTATCTATATTCTTAATTATTCATCTTTCTAACCTTGTTTGTGTTTGTTTCGATCTAGAAGACATTTTATTTTATTTTATTTTTGGTATCAGAGCCATAAGTGTTTTCGATCTGTGTAAGTTATTCTCCCATTCTTAATTATTCATATTTCTAACCTTATTTGTGTTGTCTATATACTATAGACGACGGTTCCTATCATCAACCTTTGTCTATAGTACTATATTAAACGGCGTCATTTTATATATAAAAACCAAATGTGTGACGACCAGGATCCGGAGCCAAGGTAAGTGTGGGCGGGTGTAGGGGGCACTGGCAGGCTACCTTACTGACAGAGATCGGTGTCCAATCCCACATCGTCCGGGTTTGGAAGGGGGTCATGTGGTAATGGTTCAAATGTAAAGTAAGCACTCTCTTAACAACCAAGGCCTTTTCAGAGCGTTTGGCTTCAGAGTTGGAAGAACTCTGGGGTTAAGCGTGCTCCAGTGGGAGCATTCCTGTGGGTGACCCCCTGGGAAGTTTGACCAAAAAATCCATACCGTCTGAAGTGCGGTGGCTAAATTGGAGACAATATTGGTTGGAGAGAGAGTGTGGCATTACAAATGGTATCAGAGCCTGTACCCAGCCGGAAATGTGCCAGCGAGGACGCTGGGCCCCAAAGGGGGGTGGATTGTGACGACCAGGATCCAGAGCCAAGGTAAGTGTGGGCGGGTGTAAGGGGGCACTGGCAGGCTACCTTACTGGCAGAGATCGGTGTCCAATCCCACATCGCCCGGGTGTGGAAGGGGGTCATGTGGTAATGGTTCAAATGTAAAGTAAGCAATCTCTTAACAACCAAGGCCTTTTCAGAGCGTTTGGCTTCAGAGTTGGAAGAACTTTGGGGTTAAGCGTGCTCCAGTGGGAGCATTCCTGTGGGTGACCCCCTGGGAAGTCTGACCAAAAAATCCATACCGTCTAAAGTGCGGTGGCTAAATTGGAGACAATATTGGTTGGAGAGAGAGTGTGGCGTTACAAAATGGCGCCGTTTTAACTAAAAACACTAGGTGCCAATTCAAGCGCCTGGATATCCAGGTAAAAAAAATATTTATAAATTTTTAATTAACACCAAATTTTTTTATAAATTTTAAATTAAACTATTTTAATGTAATTAAAATATTTTTAAAACTTATTAATTAACACCTAAATTTTTTTATAAAATTTAAATTAAATATTTTTAATATAATTAAACTATTTTAATATAATTAAAATATTTTTAAACTTACATTTTAACACCTAAATTTTTTATAAAATTTAAATTAAACTATTTTAATATAATTATCATTAATTTAATCAACAAAATCCTAATTAAACTATAAACTTACTAATCAACCAAACCCTAATTAATATATTTACTATTAATTTAATTTGTATATTGAAAACAGTTTAAATTAAAAAATTGGACATACTTAATATAATTTAATAAAAATTCATTAAACACAATTAACATTATTCTTTATTTTTAATCCATATTCCATTACAATCGTTATGAACACAGACTTCTTCGCAGTCCTCAGTATTAAGAGCGATCTCTTTATTTGGTATTTGCGTAGCAAATGGAGTGTGAATCAAATCAATGTCTCCAAATGTATTCTCTTCAGAAGATTTAGTCCGTGTGTAATGAGGAGTGCTTAATACCATCGACCATTGTGAATCACAATGATCCTTCACATAAAATACTTGTGTTGCTTGAGAAACCAAAATAAATGGATCAGATTTGTGACCAAGTTTGTTGAAGTTAACACATGTAAATCCACAATCATCTTTCTTAACACCATGATTGATGTCAGCTCAATCACATTTGAACACCGGAATTCAAAATTTAATGTAATCCACATCCCATATTCCGATCACTACATCATAAAACGACATATCGATGAATTTTGGATTGTCATCTTTTGCACTTGAATACTGTATCGATCCAGCCACCAAACTTACGCCGCTATTCTGTGTAACACGCTTGTTGTCTCTTTCAACTGTATGGTATCAGATTCCATTAATGTCGTAGCCCGAATAGCTCATTACTTCAAAACATGGTCCCAGTGCAATCCATCTCAATGTATGTGACGCACTATTATCTAGTTCACTCAATTCTTTCTGAATATGCAAAAACACCACACGCACTATTAGTAAATGCAATAAAAGTAATGTAGTTACTTCATCTCAGAACCAATAAAATTAATTTGCAATAAAATTAAATTGCTATATATACTTAACAATTAATGTTAAACTTACTTCATCTCGGAACCAATAAATGAAAGTGCGATTTTACTCGTTTTGAAACCATTTTGCTTTTCTTGTTTTGTTACGAATATCTCACTTCAAACTTTACATATGTTTCCTAAAGACAACAAAACTTAATGACTATAGTAAACAAATATTCAATATAATATTCAACAAAAAATATAGAGTATTAAACTTACTCGAAGTAAGGTTGTACTTCGGATGTATTTGAAAGTATGTAAAAATGTACTTGCTCCCATAAGTCACAAGCAATAACCAATAAATTACCACCCTTCAAAGGATCACCAGTATCATATTTCACACATTGTACTTCATGGCGGCCAGGTGGGTTCCCAATTGCATGCACGCCTTTTTGATACTCACTACAAATTTCGATTGCTTCCTCAGCGATGTAGTTCTCTGCAATGCAGCCTTCAGGGCGGTAATGATTGCGAGCATACCCCTTCAACACTTTCATGTATCTCTCAAAATGATACATCCACCGAAAGAAATCTGGCGAACACAATCGCGCTTCTCCAACCAAATGAACAGTTAGATGAACCATTATATCAAAGAAAGACGGAGGAAAGTAAACACAATGTCTTAACAAGATCTGTCTGAATAATGTCCAAATTTAAAACATCAATCTCTTTTTTGCATATAGCGTTGAAGAAAAAACAAAATCTCATTATTACATATCGGACATTTGTTGAGAGGACTGATTGTAGTGCAACAGGCAGGCATCAGTTGTTGCATCAAAGTATGTAAATCATGAGATTTCATGCCTTTCAACATCAAATCATTCATCGACACAATATTCTGAAAATTTGAAGAGTAGCCATCGGGAACCTTTAAATTTTTCAAACACTTGCAAAAAGTTTTCTTCTCTTCCTTGGATAATGTGTAACATGCAGGTGGTAGATATGTCATTCTCTCTTCAACAACAAGAGCCAAATCACTTCTTATGCCCATTTTGACCAAATCAAGCCGAGAATTTAGTCCATATTTAGTTTTTCCACGAATGTTAAGCAATGTACCAACAATGCTCTCAGATACATTTTTTTTCAATATGCATGACATCTAAGTTATGCCTCACATATAATAACTTCCAATAGTCAAGCTCAAAAAATATAGACTTCTTCTTCCAACAATCTCAATCAGCAGTAGACTTTTTTCTCTTATTATCACTATCAAATGACTTAGAGTCAAGTTTTCGAAGTATCTTCTCTCGTCACAGGTAAAGGAGTTGGACGAAACTCCTGAAATCCATTGAAAGACTTCTTTTGCTTCGAAATTGATGATCACTCGGAAGAAGCCTCCTATGTCTACAATAACCCATTTTTATACCATTTTTCAAACTTTAAGCACACGTGTTCTCACTGTAAATAAGACAAGCAAAATATCCTTTAATGGTATGACCAGACAAATTACTATATGCTGGGAAGTCATTTATATAGTCCACAATAATATTGCTTGCAAAGTGAAAAATTCCCGGTTACATGCATCCCAAGTTCGCACCCCCTCATCCCACAACTGCTTAAGATCGTCAATCAATGGCTGCAGATAAACATCTATATCGTTGCCCGGCTGCTTTGGTCTAGATATCAACACTGTCAACATTATAAACTTTTGCTTCATACACAACCATGGTGGAAGATTATATGTAACTGTAAGCACAGACCAACAACTGTATTGATAACTCATATGCTTATACGAGTTAATGTCATCAGCTGCAATCCCAAGCCTTAAGTTTCGAAATTCTTTACCAAACTTAGGCCACATGCGATCAACTAGCTTCCAAAACGGTGAATCAGTGGGATGACTTAACTTTCTAACTGCGACCTTTTGTTTATTTGCATGTCATGTTAGATTTTTAGCTGTGTTTGACAGGATCCGCACTATCCAAGTCTTGCTTACAGGACTTAATCACGCTGATTAAGTCCCTAAGCAGTCAACAACCACATAATTAACAAATCCACAACCCAAACTCCTAAATGCCAGAAATTTTAATAAAGATTTCGGCAGAATTTTGTCTATTTTTATAATATTCCCCAAATTATTTACATGTACCTGCATGTCCATAACAATAATTCTACAACATTCTAGTTCACCATCTCTACCATAATTCAATAAACTCACAACAATATATAACCATATACATAATCTCCATAATATAATTATAAAATTTGTATTACATAATATAATTCTATCATACTACCATTTAATACACAACTAGGCAGTAAACTAGTACAATCTAATTTCACTACTACTACCTCTAACTCGCTGCTCCAGTGCTTACTAATAATAGTAGCAAAGCTAAGTATCCAAGAACCTACCTGAAATATTTTTAGAATTTAAAGGTGGAGTGATTATTTGCATACTAAGTGAGTGGAAACTAAATAAGAAAATAATATTTTTTTACATACATAACGTATATAGAAAAATTGGTTTATGCATGCAATCTCTTTTGAAAATAGTTCATCTTCCAAATTTCCAAATTTTCAAATATTCATATATTTATATATATATAACATAATTAATATATTTGTTTATGTCAAAATGTCTTGAAATATTAAAACAGCTAATGCAACAAAATATATGAGGGACATTCAGTGAGGGACATTCAGTGAAAAACCATAGAATATATATATACGAACACATCATATATGTTACTGGGCGGGTAAGCTAACCATTAAATCCCCAGTGAAAAGCCATAGACATATATGTGAATAAATCATCATATACCGAGCGGGTAATAATCATTTCTGTGAAAACCATTGTCCCTTCATATATTTACACACATGTATGCACTTCATAATCTCAGCTTAGCGGCATAACCCGGCATAAACCATCGCCTAATCACTTGGCGGCATAAAGCATCGCCCAAGTATAAATAATCTCCCTACTTGGTGGCATATCACATCGCCCAAGTAGTCACCAACCATATCCAATGTCAAACTTCCCTACCTAGCTACATAATCATCGCCTAAGTAGTCACCATCCTTGTTAAACCCTATTCGGCAGCATAGTCATCGCCTAAGTAGTCACCAACATACATATCATGCATTTATGAATTCACACAAAATAATCACATTCATAAATATTTTCTTTAAATTTATAATTAAAGCATTCTTTTAAACACATGTATAAATATGTATGTATTTATTCCAAAGGAAATAACAAAGTAATATATATATATATATCAATCTATATATATATATGTATACTTGTAAAACTTATTTAATCACAAAATATATTTCTTAATCATATAATCTTTGAATATAATTCCAAACCATAAAATATATGTATATATTCATGCATTTATATATATGTGTGTGTTCCCACTCATAGAAACGCCGCGTTGACGTCTATCCACGGTTAGTTGCTCCTTGTCGTTCGACCGGAGTAGTTCCTTCCTCTAGTAATACAATAAAATAATATTACCAAATATTTCATTACTATAATGTAAAGTAAAACCCCCTCTATTTTCATACTTATGTAATTTTTCTCCTAATAACATAGGTTTATTAATTATGTTTTTACTCAAATGATTTTTAGAGGTTAATACCTAAATTTTTATTCTTAACTTTCATCACAATTAAATTTTCAACTAAATTTATATCATCATCCACTTAAATTTTCCAATTAAAATTACTAACTATCAACCAAATATAAAATCAACCTTCACAATTCCTCTAAATCACTTAATTATAATCTATCACATTAACTACAATCACAATTCATAATCTATCACCATAATTTCATCAAAATACATTCCAAAAACTCACAAATTTTCCTAAATTTTCATTCTCCAACTCTATACTACAATGCTTATCATTATACAATGTAATTAAGCATAGGAAACATGATTTACCTTCAATTGGAGCTAAAATTTCACAATTTCTCTAGAAATCCAAAAATTCCCTTTGTATCCTTTTTGTCAAATTTCTAACATATCTCACTAATCTTCAATTCCAACACTTGGGTTTCGTAAATGAGTGAGAAAGGAAGCTTTTGGTACAAAAATTCCGGTGAGAAGAAAATTCGGTTAAACCCCCAAAATTCACACCTAGAGTGGCTTTTGGTTAAAACAAACCTTACCAGAGTGTTTAAAAGGCCATAAAACCTATGCGTAACATATTTCTAAGGTTGATTTGGAAAATATTGAAGATATACAATTTTTTTTTCTCAAAAATGGTGGTCAGCACTCACAGAGGTAGAGGAAACGCAGTCTACGTAAGGAAGAAGGGCATTTGGCAATTTTCATTATTATTTTCTCATTTTTTATTTTTATTTACTTATTCAACATTTTTATTTATTTATTTACTTATTTTTATTTTTTTTACACTAATTCTAATTAAAATCACTAACACATAATTTTACTCTAAGTTTTATTTCCCTTGGATTAAATTTTTAAAACTAACAAAATTATTCCACTAACAAATATTTTCATCATACTAGCATTAGTGTAATTAATTATATTATTAAACATAATTAACTCTAATTACCTTGCTAAACACTACTTAAGTTTTAGGATGTTACAGTGTCAACGCTTTAAAACATCCTCTTGAACCGTGGAATGGGTGAAAAATACCACATGACTTTATGAGGGACATTTACATATTTAGTTTCATCGTCAGTTTCCTTCCACCTCGATGCTCCGCATTTAGGACAATTTTCTTGGGCTTCATATTCTTTTTGATAAAGAATGCAGTTGTTGCGACAACAATGTATCTTCTCATAATACATGCCCAATGCTGTTAGAATCTTTTTCATGTTGTACATAGAATCTGACAAAACGTTATCGATCGGTAGCAACAACTTTAATAATTCGGAAAAACTTGTGTCCGAAAGACCGTATTTCGATTTCAAGTTGTACAACTTTACCAAACTAGATAGTTTAGTAAAGTTCATACAACCTGAATACAAAGGAGTTTCGGCATCCTCCCACAACCTTTTAAATTCACCGGGATTATCTACGAACTTGTCACAAGCATCATTCACCATGTCAATATTATTACCCACCACATCTTCCTCATCCGTATTTATGTGGGTAAAATGACTTTCAGTATTATTGCTTTTACTAATTCCACTAACTCAAGAACAATCTCCATGATATCCTTCGGACTCTTCCAAGTCTTCTCCATATAAAATTCACTTACGATAATTCGTATCAAACCCCTTAAAGTATACATGCCTTCTCACTTCTTCAATAGTGCTAAAAAATAAATTCTCACATTCCATACAAGGACGTCGAATTTTACCATCTCTATTTGCCATTTTCGTAGTAAATTCTAAAAACATTTCAAAACCCTTTTGAAATGCACTGGTTCTCCTATCCATCATTATCCATGATTTGTCAATTTTATCTATTTGAATAACAACTAATTAAAACTAATTTAAACAAGAATGATTTAAAATATAGCAATAAATAATATATTACTAACAATTTAACCAACATTTAATAATTAACAAATCAATAATAGAAAATAAATAGATAACAATAAATAAATAAACAATAAATATAGAGACAACGATAATTTCACATCTAATTAATATTAATATTTTACTATATTCTAAAATTAATAATCAATAATAGAAAATAAATAGATAACAATAAATAAATAAATAAACAATAAATGTAGAGACAACGATAATTACACAACTAATTAATATTAATATTTTACTATATTCTAAAATTAACTACAACAACATAAAATATATAATAAATAACAATACTATATGAGATTATAACATATCAAATATTTAAACAAACTAACAAATTTAATAAATGGAAAATATATATATATATATCATTGCAAAATTTAAATGTTCATAACCTAATAATTATAAAATAATTTATTCATGAAAATAAAATTATATAGCTAATTTAATTTAAATGATAATGCAATAACATAAATATTTATTGTTCATAACCTAATAATTATAAAAAAAAAATTATTCATGAAAATAAAATTATATAACTAATTTATAACATAAATATTTAATGTAGTTAATTGCATAAAATTACTTACCTTGATAGTGAGTTCTTTTACACAAATCAACTTCAAGCTTCAATAAATTGATGACTTAAATCTTAAATAAATGCTATTTGAATATTTTTGATCACCATTAAAAGAATTTGAACAAGAATTATGAGAGAAATGAATTTAATGAATTTGATTTAGAACAAAAATGAAAATATATAAGCAAAATAAAATTACAATGACTATATTTTTTGCAACGGCTATATTTTGAAGGTTTCAGAGACTAAACGTAAGAGTGCCACATGGACAAATATACACAAAAGGGCGACGGTTAAAAACAAAAATAGTCGTCGAAAATATACACAAAGTATTGACGACGTCGTCGATAAGGTAACAATAGACGACGGTTCCTTTAGGAACCGTCGTCTATACTCTTCAACATACACGTGGCAACAACGTTGCTGCCACGTGTATTTTAGTCTTTTATCAACGACGGTTGTTGAAGTAACCGTCGTCTTTGATGTAACTTTAGACGACGGTTACAGTTAAAACCGTCGTTGATGTTTTTTAACCGTCGTCTTATTTTATCAACGACGGCTCTCTTTTTCAACCGACGTCTATATAAAAGTATGGTCGTCGTCAATAGCTATTTTCTGTAGTAGTGCATAAATTTTATTAAACTATATACTTATATTCTCTTATTAATAGGGATCAAGCTATCTGTAGTTTTTAAAACATATTTCAAACCAAATATAACATACTCCTGGTACAATTGCAATTCATAAGTCAACAACCATATGGAAAAATTCATTTATTTAAGCATATACAAAATACTCATCAATATTCAAATTCCAAAATAATCAAATTTGACAAATATATACTCTACATAATTATCAAGAAGCTTAACAACATCAATAATTCCAAAACACATTTGGATAGTAAAAATTATAACTGCTATAAATTTATCACTCACATTCAAACGGATCATTTATATTTATAAATCCAACGACAATCAAAATAAAATGGTACACAAGTGCCAATGCCAGCAACAAGCTGATTTTTAGCTCGGATGCTGCCAAAGTGGTGGAAGACATAAACTCTAAGTCTGAACCGAAGGGATGGTTACATGAGTGAAGGGATCTATAACATTTCGTGCTTGCCTACTCAAAAATAATTGGAATATCTCATGGAATAGGAGATCGGCTAACCGTCTGGCGGATTCCCTAGCCAAGTTGTCATTCTCAAGCTGTAACCCTCTCTTTTTTAACTCTTTTAATTTAGACTGTATTCCTAAGATATTTTGTAATATTTATGCTTTAGAGATTGTGGGAGGGTCGGCCTCTCTGTAATCCTCCTTTTTCATTTCGTGCTTAATAGCAAGTGAACCCTTTTAAATAAAAAATAAAATAAAATTGTACTTTAATTTTTTTGATATTTTATATTTTTAAATTAATAAAAGTTTAGCATTATGTATTTTCTGGTTATTTTTCTCAGGAAACTAGTCACTATTGGCACTGCACATGCTATTTTATTTGAGGAGCAAAATTATTCTTTTACTATTGAAAATATAGATAGATTCAAGGTGCAAAATGCTAGAAGAAAAAAATTTATAGTGCAACTTGCCAATTTTGATAAAGTTTAGGATAAAAATTTATCAATATTTGTATCAGTTTATTGACCAAATTTTATATATATATATATATAATTTAAAATTTTACATCCCAAAACACATGTCTAAGTTTAAGCTTATATATACAAAATTTGGTCTATAATTTTATGTAAATATTGATACGTTTATACTCTAAACTTTATCAGAATTGACATATTGTACTTTAAATTTTTTTTCGGGCACTTTGCATCCTCTATTTATTTTTTAAACAAAAAAAGGATAATTTTGCCTCTCAAGATTTAGACATGTGTTTTGGCACTAGTTGCATAAGCAAAAATAAACAGAAAATATACAGTGCCAAGCTTTTGTTAGTTTAGAATGTCAAATTCCAAAAGAAAAAATTAAAATGTAATGCGCCCATCCCAATAAAATTTAGAGTGTAAACATGTCAATAACCTTCAATTTGAAAGGTCTAGATTAGACTAATTCTAACAATAAATAAAAAACATATAAGAAAACCTTTTTTTTTTAATTGTTACATATAATTTTTTTTTTAAAAAAAAAAACTCTTACATGCACAAAACTGTATCACAAACTATTTATAATCAAAAACTTAATAATTTTATACAATTTACATGCTTTATTTTAAAGCTGTATATAATAATAGATTAAACTATTTATATTGCAAGTAATAATTAAAAATAATATAGAATGATATGGCATATACCCATTATATGTAATTCATTATTATATAGTTTGTATTATTCTACTGATAAATACAAAATACTAGTATTCAGGACCGAAGAAGAAATGTAAAATTGATAAATACAAAATATTAAAAAGATATGTACTCTTTATCTAATATGTTTGAGTGAAATATACATCATATAAATATAGCCCTTTTTTTTTTTTTCTTTTTGCAATAGATAATAAATATAGATAGTCAACTAATCTCAATATATTGCAGATGCATTCACCACAAGCATATTGTAAAGTCTAAATCAAGTTAGACTGGAAATATTTGATGAGCCAAACAGCTGGAAGTTTCCAGTTTGATTTATTTGTCAATGGATTCTACACTAGACCCCCTTTGGTTTCTAGTTCTGTCTTTATCATAGACTTCCTCACCTTTCTCTTTAATTGTCAATATTCAATATTATACATTAACTCGGATGCGTAGAATTAGCTGTTTCTGTTTTTATTTGCCAAATAACATTCATATAATTTTGTGAGTTAATATAGTTGTTAAGACAAAGACAGAATATTTTAAAAATAATAATAATAATAACAATAAAATGTACTCCTGATACATATATAAATACGTGCATATATACATGTACATTCAGTTTATGGTTTTTTTTTTCTTTATGTTCTAAAAAAATTATATAAATAATAATTGAGATGACAATTTGCAAGCCTATGAGGAAACTTTGAAAACCCAAAATTCTTATTTAATAGGGGGGGGGGGNGGGGGGGGGGGGGAAGTCAACAAATTAGGTTATAACTTACAAAGTTACAATCCCGAATTAAGTTCATGCGAAAAGTATTTTGGAAATTTTGAGAGTAATGGTGGACGGACCATAGCTAGAGACTAGCATCGTATGCATGACCCGCCGCCAGAAAAAATATCTATCATTACACATTATGACATTTTGAGGTTTTTTTTTTTTTNTTTTTTTTTATAAGAAATGACATTTTGAGGTTTGAACCAAAAAAAAAAACCTTATATGATTAATATTATCACATAGTTTTTTTAAACTGAAAAAAAAAAAATTGAACTCTTCAAATTAAATTTTGCAAAAATTGTCCAATTATATTAATTTTTGCAAAAATATATATAACATTTAAAGATAATTTAATTTTATTAAGAGCATAAAAGTAATTTAGACCATCACAAATGAGAGAGTGAAAACTGTGGGTGTAAATGATTTATTAGAAATTCGGGAATGTTTTTTGTAATTATCCTAAATTGAGAGGTGTAAATGAAATATTTGCAAAAAGAAAAATATTATAAAATGCAGGTTTAGTTGATTAGTAACAATGTTCCACTTCACCAGGTAAAGATCCCTACATACTTAATGGATAGCACGCCAAAATCCAAATTGACAAATTCAATATCTGAAAAGGCAAATAAAAATATAATTAAAATTAACATCCAAAATTTGCATATGGACCATTATTTCATTGATAATTGATAAACTCTCTTATTGATTTATAGGCCCTCCAATATTATCCGGCAAATTTACAAATTTGCATAAACTTTCTTCACAACATGGTTCTCAGAAACCTCAAAACTCTATTACCCTTCTATCTGTATTTCTTCTATTTGCTTTCCCACCTTCCTCTTCATTGCTCAATATCGTTCAACTTCTCTGGTTTTAGAAGCACATACAAGCTAGACTTCTCTGGTAATGCTTTCCCTGTCAATGAAGTTCTACCATTGACACATAACAACTGGAATAGCACAGGCCGAGTTGTTTATTCTGAAGAATTGCTTCTTCAGGACCCGATTTCAGGTAAATTTGCAGACTTTACCACTAAATTTTCCTTTAACATTTCAAGCCACTCTGACCCAGATGGAGCAGAAGGTTTTGCTTTCTTTCTTCAAAAGAATGGTTCTCTTCTTCCAAGCAATGCTGAAGGTGGTTGTCTTGCACTCATTAGCAATTGTTCCAATTTCCAAACACCAAAAAACCCAATATTTGCTGTTGAGTTTGATTCCTACAAGAATTGGTGGGATGGAAGTGATAATCATGTTGGTATCAATGTCAACTCCATTCAATCAACAAAAACAATGGATTTGAGTGAAGTTTTGCTTGGTAAAACCAGAATCAATGCAACTATAAGTTATGATTCTCGGAAAGCCGAATTGAAGGTGTTTTTGGATTACCCTGCAAACCCAATCTTTCAAGGTAACGACACCATTTTATTCGATATGAATCTGACAAAAATTCTGCCCCATCAAAGTGTCTCGGTTGGATTTACTTCTTCAACAGCTGTTTTCAGATCAGCAGTCCATAACATATTTTCTTGGGAATTCGAATCCGAATTTGCACAGGATGCTGGATCAGGGAAAAAAGATGTAAATATTGGATTGGTGATTGGTTGTGTAGCTGGTGGAATATTCGTTACACTTTGTGTGATTTTTTGTGTATTGATTTTCCGCAAGAGGAGGAACAGAACAAAACAAAAAGAAAAAGCCAGCAAGGATCATAAATATTCCATGGATCAAGAACTCCAAAACGATGCAGGACCAAAAAGCTTCTCATACAACCAACTTTTCCAGGCAACAAGTAATTTCTCAAACGAAAGAAAGCTCGGAGAAGGTGGTTTCGGAGGAGTTTACAAAGGATTCTTAAACGACTTGAACAGAACCACAGTGGCTGTCAAAAGGGTATCAAAACGATCCCAACAGGGAAGAAAATCATACATTTCAGAGGTCAAAATCATCAGCAGATTAAGACACAGAAACCTCGTGAAGCTTCTGGGTTGGTGCCACGAACAGGGTGAGTTTCTTCTGGTTTACGAATTCATGCCCAATGGAAGCCTAGATTTCCATCTTTTCAAAGGAAGAAGCATGCTTTGTTGGGAAATAAGGTACAAAATAATTCTGGGTTTAGCTTCGGCGCTCTATTATCTCCACGAAGAATCAGAGGAATCTGTGGTTCACAGAGACATTAAAACAAGCAACATAATGTTGGATTCAGATTTCAACACCAAGCTTGGTGATTTCGGATTAGCAAGACTGCTAGACGAAGGGGCTGGACCATTGACGACGGAGAAAGCAGGAACGCTGGGATATATGGCTCCGGAATATTTGAGAACTGGGAAAGCGAATAAAGGGTCCGATGTTTACAGCTTTGGGGTTGTGGCTCTGGAAATTGCATGTGGAAGGAGATCCATAGAACCGAATTTCGTAGAAAATGAAGTTTCTTTGGTTGAATGGGTTTGGGAATCTTATGGAAATGACAAGGTTTTCGAAATGGCGGATAAAAGATTGGGTGTGGAGTTTGAGAGGAAAGAAATGGAGTGTTTGGTGATTGTTGGGTTGTGGTGTGCTCACCCAGATGCTAATCAGAGACCCTCTATTAGACAGGCTATGCAGGTTCTGAATTTTGAAGCGCCATTGCCGAACCTTGTGAAGAAAATGCCTGTTCCTAGCTATCCTGTGGATTCGGGTTCGGATTATCCTCAACCGTCACCGGGTCCTGGTTCTAACCCGCTGCAGAGTTCAGGTGAAGTCTTGTCTTATGCTTCCTACAACGTTGGTCGTTAGACGGGCCAGTGTCCTTTTCTTTTTCTTTTTTCTTTTTTTATAGAAAATTAAATGTAATTTCATTATAAATTCATAGTTTTATTTTTTTTAAACTATAAATTATTAATTTCATTGAAGTAAAAAACTCCAATTTTTTAACCTTATCAAAAAAATGCCAGTTTCTAGTTATCTTGTGGATTTGGGTTCGGATTATCTTCAACTGTCGGATTCTGTAAAAGCTTTGGGTTCGATTTCGAATATAGATTCCAATCCACTGCAAAATTAAGATGAAATTTTATCTTATGCTTTTTAATTCTTATAACATTGTCGTTAGACCAGTGTCATTTTTCATTTTTCTTTTATTATAGAAAATTAAATGTAATTTCATTATAATTCATTAGTTTCATTTTTTTAAAACTACAAATCATTTATTTCATCGAAGTAAAAAACATTAAATTTTTTTCAATGAAGCGATAGAACAGCTCCATATTCAAATTTACGAAAAAATGTGTTCCCGAGAAGCTATATATATATATATATATAGGAGTGCTATAAACCCTAACAGGTGGGGTTTATAGTGTCCCTGACAGACGGCCATTGAATACGGCGTGAAATGATAATCTTGCCGTACGCGAAGCAACTACCCTGTTAAAACTGTGTGATCTCTCTTTGAATTATGTGCCAATCTCTTTTTTAACACGCCACTTGCTTCAACAAGCGGAGGAAGATTTCGGCTTTGACCATGATATGGGTCTCACTATTCCTTGCGAGGAATATGTGTTTCAATCTCTAACATCCATGCTCAGATGAATACACGGAAGCTTAGTAGCTTAAAAAATGGTTTTGAAGATGAGTCTTCCTTGCTGCTTTTCTATTTCAATTTTCTCTCCTTTTTATTTATTTATTTATTTATTTTTAGGTGGTTCTTTTACAGTGGCTCTAACCCAAACAAGATAGAAACTCCTATAAGGTTTTTGGATTTTGGATGTATAAATTAAAATATTTTATAAGCTTGAATTTTTTCCTCACGGTGGTGTTGGGGTTGTGCCATTGTAACCCTGTGAGAGAGCTAATTAATAGTAATGGTATTTGGGCTTTGTCCCCCATTTTGATTTTTTGATTTTCCTTTCTTGCACTGAAAATTTCGGCTATAGTGCAAGAACCCAATGGTAACAAAACAGTCATGGAGGAAGAGGCAAAGAGCGACGGCGGTGGGGTTGGTGATCTACTTGTTGGTTATGGTGTCCTAAATGATCTTGTTAAAGCTCCGGCATGTTTTCCTGTAGTAGTTGTTGTAGAGCCTTGCCTTCTATGGACAACTGCGAACCCCTAGAGATGCGAGCAAAAGAAGAACAAACATTGCCATGGTTTGTCTTTGCAAATTGCAAAATCAGAGAGAGAGAGAGAGAGAGAGAGAGAGAGAGAGAGAGAGAGAGAGAGAGAGAGAGAGAGAGAGGGAGAGGGTATTGGGAGGGAGGAGAATCGGGGATTTGGGGCTCAGGAAATTTGGGGCACTACACAACTGGGGGTATCGGGGAAGGAGGGGGTGCCAAATAAGTGATCACGTGTGAGTCAAATTTCAAAATGAAATTGGAAGCCAAATTTGGTAGTTAACCCCGTAATTTTGAAACCGTTGTCGGGGAAGCTATAGATCCCGATTGTTGGAGTTTATAGCAGCTCTATATATATAATCAACATTTTGTTGTTAAAGTTTAAGGCCTAACAACTAGATGCCATGGGGGCATGGTCTGTAATCCTTTTGGTGAAGCTTTTTATACTTATAATGCAAGCTTTATTCACTAACAAAAAAACTAAAAACTAGATGAACTTTTAATTGATGGAGAGATTTGATATAGTAAATTACCCATGAATTACTCAAATAAATCGGAGATCAAAAGGGAAAAAAAATTACTCAAATAAATCATGCTTTTTAATTATATTATAGTCCGTGGACCTATCCCATTCCCATTCAATATCTCGAGTCTCAACCATCCAAATTACATTAATTAAATTAAATTAATAAAACTAAAAATAAATATCCAAATTAAAACCTTTGAGAAAAATAAAAACTACCCAAATTAATACCTTTAAAAAAATACCCAAATTAATAATTAAAGAAAAGGAAAAATAAGCTACTTGAAATTAAAGTGGTAAAGAAAAATCGTTTTTTTTCAAGAAATAATAATTGAAAATAAAAATTTTATAGCATAAGATTTATTCCTTATTAATTCAATTTAAGTTTGTCAGTAAGTATATAAGTACTATATGGTATAGAGTATAAAATATCCGATTTATTATTAGTGCAATTAATCTTAAATGGAAATTATCTTATTAGAACTATTTAAAAATATATATAAAATGTATAGTTACTTTTTAATTTTTCATATGGAAAATGTTTTGAAGTGGCTGTGGTGGCGCGGCTAAGCTGAAACATCTTGAAAGTTGAAAGTTGAAAAAAGTGGTATCTTTCAGAATGTTGTCACGTGGAGTTGTTATGAGTAACATGATAATTGTAGTTTTGGGCCAGACTAAAAGGATTTAAAGTGTGTTCGCTATGGGCCTTACGGCTTTGTTGGCTGTATTTAGAGTACTGTATTAAGATTTAAAGTGTGTTCGCTATGGACAAAATTTTTCACATGGCCCGCTCAGTGAAAAACATGGCTGTAATACGGGTTGTTTTGATATATTTTCACTGAGCGGGCCATGTGAAAAATTTTGTCCACAGTTTTTAAAATTTAAAATTTTATTTCAAATTACTGTATATTTACTGATAAGTTATAAATCATTTTTTTAATTATTTTTTTTTTAAATATCTACCGATAATTTTTGTCTTTTTTCTTCTTTCTTTCTTTCTTTCTCTCTCTCTCTCTCTGCAAGCTATCTCTTTCTTCATTTTTCTTTCTTTTCCTCATTCAAATCCATTATTTTGATGGATCTACTTTTAAAAAATAATTTATTTCAAAAATAAAAGTTAACACTTTTTTTTAAATATTGGTCAGAGAAATCTGATTAACGAATTTATTAATTTTTCACAAATTTATTATTGAGATGAATATGTTTGAATAAGATAAAAATGAAGAAGAAAAAAAAAAGAACTTGTGGAGAAAAAGAGAAACAAATAAATAGAAAGGAAAAAAAAAAGTGAAGGAAGAGTGGGCTGAGGCACAACATGGGGATGAGAAATGAGTGCGGACACATATAAGAGCATTTCTAATGATTTTTTTTATTTTTAAAAAAATTATGCCACGTAAAAAAATAGACAAATTAATTTAAAAATTTAGTCCAATGGTTATTTTAGAAAGTTTGTTAAAGCTAATGTAACATGATGTGGCAAAGAAAAAAATAAAAACTGTCTAGAGAAAACTGTCTACTTCTAAAAACTCTGATAGACAGTTAACTCATTAATTTTATTAATTTTTGTTGAAATAAAATTAATTTGGCAGGACAATACTTTTCGTTTGCTGCTTGAATTTTTTCAAAAATTACTTTCTTCTTCTTGAAACTCGAGCATTTATCCCCAATTCTCAATCCCTAAGGCAATGCAATCCCTTTCCTGCAGATGCTGGGATGAAATTCTCCATTGTTGTTCATTTCCCAATCTGGGTCGATCTTCAGTTTCTTCGAGGCACCCATCCGGTGTGTTGCATTATGGCAGCAATAGGAATGTGGAGGATAAACTAAATATTAGTTTTTACTTACTTTTCCAATTCCTCAGCTACAAATCAAGTACAAAGTTAATCTAACAAAACTTTACATGGATATTATGTACTGAAGAGACGGCCAAAAGGCACACATACAATGTGGAAACCAAAAAAAAACAAAGAATTCGTAATATTTGGGGTTTCTATGAAGAGATGAAAAAAAGATAAGCTAAGGTGTGTATATATATACATATATATTTTTAATCCAAGATTCGGATTCCATGGCAACATTGCTCAAGCAACAAAAACAACTAACAAAAATAACAAAAAAAAATGTGAAACCAAAGTTGACCCTTAAGGGAAGGCATTGAGAAAGTGAAAATCGTGGGCGATATAACGGTGGAAAGATTTAATCTTCAGGTTGCTGGAGAACGGAAAATGGAGTGTACATAGTGAAAACCGATTCATTTTTCCAATTCCTCAGCAAACCTGGCGTAGGAAGTCCAATCAAGAAAGCTGAATCTAAAATTAAGAGGAGACCGAAAGTATCTGTAATTTTAGATTAAGGTTTTTCATTGATTTTTCAAAAAGCTATGAAGCTCCATTTTACAGACAAAATGCCGCAGGAAAAAATAATCTGCCTAAGGTAAGGGATGATGAACAGTACTAATATTGTTCATCAAAACCATAATTTGCCAACACGTATTCACTAAACCGAAAAGATACAAATTTAACATGGCCCTCCTGTGGAACGACATCGTTCTAATTAAAAGGAAAAAGGCTGACTTTTAGTTGGACCAAAACAACACACTACTGAAAACAAAAAGCAGAGAAAATGAAAAGAACTAACACCCAGTTCAATTAGAATTCCCATTCGGTCAAATTCCCAAATCTCTCAAATTAGGGCTTGTTTTTCGAGAGAGAGAAAGAGTCGACGCAAGCAAGACTCGAGCTTTTGTCCATTCCTCAGAAAGGTTGCTATTCGAGAGAAAGAAAGAGCCGACGTGAGCAAGCTACTGTCTTTCATTTTTCAGAAATGTTCGATCTTGTTGGTGAGATCCTTCGTCAATCTACCCCAGTTTTTGAAAACTCAACCACGAGTGAGGAAGATGAATTCGGAGCTACATCCAATGGAAAATATTCGGTGAGGTCAGAAACATTGAAGGTCGGGGAGATGTGCAAGTCAGGTGGCAACTCGATTGAGTAGGCATTATAAGAAATTTTTTGGGCAATTCGACAAAGGTCGATCCTCTTTGCTTGCAGCTTATGGTAAGTCCCCACTGGGAATCTTTTTTTTCTTAAATGTACCATAACCAGGTCTCCAACATTGAAGGTTTGAAATCTTCGATGTTGGTTAACCGAGAATTTGTATTTCTCATTGGAGAGAACAAGTTGTTCGGTAACCTGATGATGCAAATTGTTGATGTGCTCTGCCAATTGGTTTACTGGTTTGTTAACCCTGCTAGGATTAGCTGCTAAATCTGTGATGTGGTTAGGAATTTTTGTATAAACAATAGAAAATGGACACAAACCAATGGACCGGTTGGTCATTCTGTTGTAAGCGAATTCAGCTTGGGCTAGGGCTGAATCCCACTGTTTCGGCTTGTCTCCAGCAAGACTCCATAACATGTTTCCCAAGGTTCAGTTGACTACTTCTGTCTGACCATCTGTCTGAAAGTGGTAGGCACTGGAGAATTGTAGGGTGGTATCAAAACAATGCCATAGAGTTCTCTAGAAGTGGCCGATGAATTTAACATCCCTGTTAGAGGTGATGGACTTGGGAATTCCTTGAAGTCTGACGATTTCCCTGAAAAACAATTGGGCCATGTAAGTGGCATCAATAGCTTTCTTGCATGGCAGGAAGTAGGCCATTTTGGAAAACATGTCCACAACCACTAGGATAGAGTCAAACTGTCGTTGAGTCCTTGGTAACCCTAGAATGAAGTCCATCGAAAGATCCTCCCAAATTGTATGTGGGATAGGCAAAGGGGTGTAAAGCCCTATGTTTTGGGAAATGCCCTTAGCACTCTGGCATTTTCCACATCACTGAACAAATTGGGTCACATCTCGCTTAAGGTGTGGCCAATAGAACCTTTCTTTGAGCTGAGAGTCCACCAACATGTAGGTTAGAGATAATCTGAAGTCTGAGTGATCCCTCAGGTATGCACAATAGTTGATCCTTAAATAGAAACCCATCATGTAGATGGAAGTTACTCACGGGTTCATGGAGAACCACCTTCTGCCAAATGGTTCAAAAGTCCTTGTCATCCTGGTACTGGTCTTTGATAGAGTCAAAACTAAGCATTTTGGATTGCATTGTGGAGATAAGGGCTACCTTACAGCTTAGAGCATCTGCAACCCGGTTAAGTACCCCAGACTTATGCTTAAACACATAGGGAAATTTTTGTATTGTTTCAATCCATCTAGCATGCATAGCATCGATCCGCTTCTGTGACTGAATGTACTGTAGGGCTTTATGATCACTGTGTATGATAAATTGTTTAGCCACTAGATAGTGTTCTCAATGCTTGAATGCCCTGAAAAGAGCATATAGTTCTTGAGCATAGGTGGTCCATTTCTGTCTCGCTTCTCTGAGTTTCTCACTAAAATACTCAATAGGTCTTCCTTCTTAAGTTAAAACTGCTCCAATCCCAGTTTTGGAAGCATCGGTTTCCAACTCAAAAACTTTTTCAAAGTCGTGGAAGTGCCAAAACTGGTGCTTCTGTGAGTTTCTGTTTCAAAACAGCAAAGCTCTCTTCTTGTTTGGGACCCCAATTAAATTTCCCTTTCTTCAGACAGTCCGTGATAGGATCAGCTATAGAACTGAACCCTTTTATAAATCTTTGGTAGAATGTAGCAAGCCCATGGAAGCTTCTGACTTCAGTTATTGTTGTTGGGGTTGTCCAGTCTTGAATAGCCTTTACTTTGAGTGGATCGGTCTTGATGCCCTCCCTGTTTACTACAAAACCCCAAAACAGTAACTCATCACTCATAAAAGCACATTTTTTGCGGTTTAAGTAAAGTTGATTCTTCTCCAAGGTCTGAAACACCTGCTGTAGATGGTTGAGGTGGTCTATCTCTGTTTTATTGTATATTAGTATATCATCAAAGTATACCACCACAAACTTTCACATGTAAGATTTTAAAATCTCATTCATAAACCTCATGAATGTACTAGGAGCATTGCAAAGTCCGAATGGCATTACTTGCCATTCATACAATCCTTCTTGAGTTTTAAAGGATGTTTTCCACTCATCACCAGGTCTGATTCGGATTTGGTGATACCCGCTTCTGAGATCTAATTTTTTGAAAAATTGAGATCCTCCAAGTTTATCCAGCATGTCTTCAATCCAAGGGATTGGAAAGCTATACTTCACTATAATGTTATTGATGGCGCGGCTGTCAACACACATTCGTGTACTTCCATCCTTTTTGGGAACCAAAAGGGCGGGTACGGCATAAAGGCTAAGGCTCACTCGAATTAGATGTTTGTGAAGTAGGTCATCAACAATACTTTGCAAAACTTGTGCTTTCTTAGGGTTCATCAGAAAGTGGGGTAGATTAAGGATAGAGGCACCTAGAATAAAGTCTATTTGATGTTGAATGGTTCGGAGAAGGGGAAAATGATATGGTAGGTATTGTGGGGCTATAGATTTGAACTTGGAAAGAAGTTTTTGGATGGGGGTGAGAGGTGTGGAGTGTCCGAGCTGTGAGGTTTAGGTTGAGCCACGCAATGATGGCAAAAAGGTGGGGTGGCTATGAGGGTGATTGGAGAGGAGAAACAGTTGGGGTTACAGGGTGGTCTGGGGTTGTTAGGGTTCAAAATTGGTGTAGTTTTGCCGGGTAAGAGAACTACTTTCTTTCCTTTCCATTGAAACGAATATGTGTTGTCCCTACCTTCATGAACCACAGAATTATCAAATTGCCAGGATGACCTAGAATTAAGTGACAAGCATCCATGTCCACTACATCACAAGCTAATTCATCTAGATACCACTTTCCAATGCTAAAGGGTACCTTGCAAAGTTCAGCCACTTTAGTCTCACTGCCTTTTTTAATCCACCCTACTGAATAAGGGTGAGGGTGCTTCAAGGTAGTCAATCCAAGGGTTTTCACCAAAGTCTTAGACACTATGTTTTCACTACTGCCAGCATCTATAATCACATCACACACTTTTTTGATAATTGTGCACGTAGTTCAGAAGATAGAATGTCTTTGCCCCAAGGTGGTTAGTTTTGGTGCCAACATAATTTTTTGCACAATACAAAATAAAGGCTCCCCTTGATCTTCATCTACTAGCTCCACCATGTCATTCTCATAATTTTCCTCTTCCTCATAGTCTTCAAGATCACTTTCGGTATTGTCCAGGTTCTTCACTAGGTTTACAGGTCTTCGCAATGGACATTTATTAGATTTATGACCAGGTTGATTACACTGAAAACATTTGAATGGTGCAAGTTTAGCATAAGGGTTATGCGGTTTATGACTTGGGAAAGAAGGTTTAGTGTCTGATTTGTTTTGTGTGTCAAGGGTCTTGGTGTTTGGGGGAAAGGTTCTCTATTTGTCAAGCTGAGAATCAGCAGGGGACTTCCACTTCATAGGGGCCTTGGAGGCAAACCTGTGGAGCTGTTTTCCAACCTTGGTAGCAAGGTTGATGGTATCATCCAATGTCCCAGTTTTTCTTGAATAGGAGTGTTGAGTCCAGTTATGTACCTTGAGACCAGCTGATCCTCACTTTCCCATAGATTATTTCTAGCACTGAGTCTGCAAAATTCTTCGGTGTAGCTGTCCACACTCATGTTTTGTTGAGAACATTGGTGATATTTCTGAAATAAAACTCTGCTATAATCATTAGGTAAGAACCTAGATCTAAGCTAATTCCTCATTTTTGGCCAAGAATGAATAGGATTCTTGCCTTCTCTTCTTCTGTTCCCATTTAATTGGTCCCACCAGGCAGAGGCTCCTCCTTTAAATTTATAAGCTACAAGCTTAACCCTCTTCTCCTCTGGTATATTCATATACTCAAAAAATGTCTCAATCGAAGTTAACCAGCCCAGAAATTCTTTTATGCCCAAATGGCCATCAAAAACTTGAATATCAACTTTCATTTTAAATTCATAAGGTTAGTGTGTTTGCTTATTATACCTGTAGGGTTCTCCATGTGCAGGTCTAGGTGGGACTGCATCTCCAAATAGCTTAGATTCATTATCATAGTCAAATGAAGGATCTGGGTAATGAAGGAATCGGCTCTGGCAAGTTTGAATGAAATTTTGGGTAAAAGGAATTGAGGGCCTGGGTCGATTAGGAAAAGGGGTATGGGGATCTGGTTGATTTTGGTGGTTTTGAGCTGGGTTAAGAGGGTTGTAAACTGGGTTGAGAGGGTTGGAAAATTTCTTAGTTGTGGGCAGGCGTGAACAAGGAATTTCTTGCACTTGCAGTCTGTTCGCACCTGAGGATTCCATGGTTCCAGCAGTGAGAATAGCACAGAGTTGTTTAATCTCAACAGTGAGATTATCAAGCTTTTGTTCTACTCCCATGATGGATGCCTTTAAGGCCTTCATGCTCTGAAAATTTTCAGAGGCATGGCTACTACCTTCACCTGAATCAGCCATCCAAGAATCAAGTCTTCAGAAGCTCTGATACCAACTGACGTAGGAAGTCCAATCAAGAAAGCTGAATCTAAAATTAAAAGGAGACCGAAAGTATCTGTAATTTTAGATTAAGGTTTTTCATTGATTTTTCAAGAAGCTATGAAGCTCCATTTTACAAACAAAATGTCGCAGGAAAAAATAATCTGCCTAAGGTAAGGGATGATGAACAGTATTAATATTGTTCATCAAAACCATAATCTGCCGACACGTATTCACTGAACCAAAAAGATACAAATTTAACATGGCCTTCCCATGGAACGACATCGTTATAATTAAAAGGAAAAAGGCTGCTTTAGTTGGACCATAACGACACACTACTGAAAACAAAACGCAGAGAAAATGAAAATAACTAACACCCAGTTCAATTAGAATTCTCATTCGGTCAAATTCTCAAATCTCTCAAATTAGGGCTTGTTCTTCGAGAGAGAGTGAGAGTCGACGCAAGCAAGACTCGAGTTTTCGTCCATTCTTCAGAAAGGTTGTTGTTCTTTGAGAGAAAGAGAGAACCGATGTGAGCAAGCTGCTGTCTTTCATCCATTCTTTAGAAATGTTCGATCTTGCTGGTGAGATTTTTTGTCAAAACCTCATAGATTCATAGATGCCGAGCAAACCTCTACTGGGTGGCCCTTTTGGTTCAGCATTTCTGCGGTGAAAGCTATTCATGGATGTGTGCCTCTTACTGCTAATTCTTTTGAGAAGCTGGAGAAGGTACACCACCGCTTCATTATGAACTCATTAATCTGTAATGACAATTTAGTAATTTAACTATTAAAAAAAAACTAAATAGCTGATGTTAGATTACTTACCATCCGCCTCTGCCTCCCAACTTCAAATTTCAATTTAGCCCATGCTTTTGCCATTTGATAGTCATTTGCATTTTTGCTATTTTTAAGCTTCAATTTTCTCTTTCAAAATGACCATTTTTATCTGGTTTTGAGCTCAAAGTTTTTATACCTAGTTTACTCTGTAAGTTTTTTAAAGTGAGAATGAAATATTAATGACATTTTTGTAGAATTTTTATATGTATTTTTTTCTCAATGTATGATTTTATGGGTACTTTAGTGCTTCATTATTTTTTAGTATAAATTATGAACTATAAATCAAATATATTTTTTATTATTTTAAAAAGTAATTTTGAAAATAAGTTTAACATGTTAATGGGTTAGATAGCAGGAACGGATTTAGGTTTACATATTTCAACACGAAAACTTAACAAGTCGAATTTGAATAAAAAAAATTGATACGAACATAAATATCACACGACACAATACGATACATTGTCACATCTACATAAAAGTGACGGGATGCAAGAGTACTGGGATATAGGCATGGGAGAATAGAGGAATACCTGTGGGCTCGTATAAGAGGCAGAATATCCATGCCCCTGGAAGGCCCGGGATGCTTGTGGGTCTGAGCCTCCTCAAACATTAGCTCCTCATTCATTCCTCCTCCTCCCCCCTTCTTTTTTGTTTTTTTGTTTTTCCTTTCTCATTTAAGCTTTTTTATTTTATCTTTAATTATCTAAACTCATTCATCTAAATGAAATATTATTTTTCTTTTCCTTTTTTTTTTTAGTAATCAGTTTTTGCTTTTGTTTAAAGTTAATTTATTTTCAAAAATATGCATATGGTGCCCTCTAAAGTTTTGAAGTAATATGATTTCTAATTTTTTTTTAATAAAGTAATTTTTCTTTTGACAAATTTGATAAAATGAATTTATAAAATTAGAGATACAATAGCTTAAATGAAAACCACGTGAGAAGAATGGGTTGGGTTAGAAAAAAAAAAACATAGAAGAAAGAAAGAGAGAATGAAAGAAATAAAGAGAGAGAAACCAACTTTTCCTTTCTCTCTGTTCTTTCTCTCACAAAGTTTAAAAATTAAAGTTAGAGATTTCTCTTATCAATATTTGAAAGTAAATGTTAGTATTTATTTTTGGAAAACAAAAATTAAGAAGATCCAGGAGAAGAATGGGTCTGAGTTTGCAGAGAATGAGAGATAAAAAGAAGAGAGAGAAGTCTATCTCTCTAGTGAGAATTTCATATCCGTTAAAAGAATAATTGATAATTTACTCGTAAATGCACAGTAAATTAGAAGCAAAATTTTAAATTTAAAAAATAGTGAACAAATATTTTCACGCAGTGTGTATTTATTAAAAAAAAGAACCATCGTATTTCATAATAGGAAGATTAAAGGCTTTGAAAAGCATAGACAAAATAATAAGGTGATTTGTTAATGCAAATTTAAAATGGTACATTTACTATAATTTGCTAGATTTTATTTTATTTTTTAAAAGCATAGTTTTGTTTTTTTTTTTTGATAATATAAATAGCATAGTTTTGTTTGATAAGAGTAATGGAATGTAGTTTCATTCTTTTACCAAAAGAAAAAGAAAACATATATTTTTTGATAAATTGGAGGAAGAGAAATAGAATTTAAAAGTTATCACCAATAACTAAAATCAATTAAATTTAGCATCAATAATCATTATCAACTAAATTGTTTCAAAAAATATTCATATTGTTACATTCACAAAACAAGTAAAAATTGTGGAGGTAATCTCATTAGAGGGCGAACATGTTATGTCTAATCAATTCGGTGAATTAACCCTGTCAATGTAGGACCCAAAAGGAATAGGTAGCACATTAGTTCAAAAAATCAAGATGTTGAACATTCATCTGGTTTACGAAGTCATGCCCAATGGAAGCCTAGATTTCCATCTTTTCAAAGGAAGAAGCATGCTTTGTTAGGAAATAAGGTACAAAATATTTCTGGGTTTAGCTTCGGCGCTCTATTATCTTCACGGAGAATCAGAGGAGTATGTGGTTCACAGAGACATTTAAACAAGCAACATTATGTTGGATTCAAATTTCAACACCAAGCTTGGAGATTTTGGATTAGCAAGACTGCTATACGAAGGGGTTTGACCATTGACGACAGAAAAAGCAGGAACGCTGGGATATATGGCTCCGGAATATTTGAGAACTGGGAAAGCGAATAAAGGGTCCGATGTTTACACCTTTGGGTTTGTGGCTCTGGAAATTGCATGTGGAAGGAGATCCTTAGAGCCGAATTTCGTAGAAGATGAAGTTTCTTTGGTTGAATGGGTTTGGGAATCTCATGGAAATGACAAGTTTTTCGAAATGGCGGATAAGAGATTAGGTGTGGAGTTTGAGAGGAAAGAAATGGAGTGTTTGGTGATTGTTGGGCTGTGGTGTGCTCACCCAGATGCTAATCAGAGACCCTCTATTAGACAGGCTATGAAGGTTCTGAATTTTGAAGCTCCATTGCCGAACCTTGTGAAGAAAATGCCTGTTCCTAGCTATCCTATGGATTCGGGTTCGGATCATCCTCAACCGTCGGATTCTACAGAGGGTGTGGATTCGGTACAGTGTCCGGGTCTGGGTTCCAACCCACTGCAGAATTCGGGTGAAGTCTTGTCTTATGCTTCTTATTAGGGGTGGGCGCGGTCTGGTTTGGTCTGGTTTTTTAT
>QANX01000797.1:67542-101852 GCA_003254975.1 Ochetophila trinervis | reverse complement strand
TTTTTTTTCTATATAGCTTTCTTTCCTCAAAAAGCTTGCAATTAAAAGCATTCATGGCTAGGAAAGAGAGATGCTGTGGATGTGGAGTGCAACTTCTAGTTCCACCTGAAGCTCAGACCATTCAGTGTGCTGTGTGCAAATCCATAACCCGGGTTCAAACCGCTAATTACCCTTTGGTTCAACCCCAAGAGTTCTCAATCAACCATGCAGCCAACCGGTTCATGCCCTATAATATTCCTGTGAGCAGTAGTTATAGCTTTACAGGAGGAGGACCTGGCTATGGCCATGGCTACTACTCTCATCCACCGCCCCGACCAGCGTCGTTCCCTATGCCGCCTCCTTCCGTTCACGGAAAGAGAAGGGCATTGCTTTGTGGAGTTAGCTATCTTGGGACTAGTCGCCAGATCAAAGGAAGTGTGAATGATATTAGGTGCATGAAATATTTTCTTTCTCAAATGGGGTTTCCAGACGATTCCATACTCATCCTCACAGGTAATTAGACACTCTAAATAGAAAAAAATTTTGAATTAATTTTTTTAGATGTAATCAGACATCAATGTTCACTATAAACTAGAGGGACATAGCCTATATAAGAGAAAAATTAATACAATAAGATACTATGCTGCTTTCCCATGTACAAGCCATATTATACTGTGTTATTGGTAATAGGGCTTGCACACCCATAATACCATTGGTCATACAAGGCTACTGTAGCATTAATTGTGTTGTTTTGTACATTTGAAATTTGAAATTTGTGCTAGCTAGCACTTAGATTAATATTTGAGAACACAAAAATTTCAAAAGCAAATTAAAGGGAAGGTATGTTAATTAGTTGTTCGATGTAGAAAATGAATGAACTAACAATTTTAGTTAAATTTTATTGTGCAAGAATATGAGAATGATCATCTCAGGATTCCAACAAAACAAAACATGAGGATGGCCTTGCAGTGGCTTGTCCAAGGGTGCCAGCCAGGTGACTCATTAGTCTTCCACTACTCCGGCCACGGCTCCAGACAGCTGGATTTCGACATGGACGAGGTTGATGGCTTCGACGAGACGCTGTGCCCCGTCGATTACGAAAGCCTTTTATTAAAAAAAAATTGAAACTAAAACTATTAAGAGGACACCTCCAGGTCAGAAATCCGAATCTCTTTAGCTACAAAATCTCTCTTCCCAATTTGTAATAAAAAAGAAGAAGAAGGAATTGAGATTTTTAACTTGATCAATTCACCAAATTTTTTGTCATGCACGACAATGAATTCAATGGTTAAAATTCTACCAAACCATTTTTTTATATTGGAAAGTATTATAATAGCATTAAATTGAAATTAATTTTCTTCTATATTTTTGACATTTGTGCCAAATTATAATAAATATAATTTCTTTAACATTTTATTTTATAGTGGAAGGTATGTTAATTAGTTGTTTGATGTAGAAAATGAATTAACTAACAATTTTAGTTAAATTTTATTGTGCAAGAATATGAGAACGATCATCTCAGGATTCCAACATGTTAAAGCAGATTTAAGCTTTATTAAAAGCCAGCTCAGCTTATCTGCCACCTCAGCTAAGTATAGTTAGTTGTTTTGTTATAGATCAACCAGATTATAGTTAGCTTTCTAACTATTTACTAAAAGACCTGTTGCAGCTTTATATATAAAAAGCTTAGTAAATAGAGGTTGATTGTATTGTTACATTTTGATAATACATTAAAAGGTTTTTCAGATTTCTCTCTTAATTTCCGCAAGAAATCTTTCATGGTATCAGAGCTCAACAACTCCTTGTAAAGCTTTGAGTATTCAGCAATGGCGATGGAAGCTGAAAGTGATGAAGGTGCTGCAATCTTGACACCAAGAGCTGTTTCTTCAACAACACAAACAGCGATGGATTTCAGTAAACTCCTCATCACCATCTCTCCGTTTCCAAGTACAATCCTCAAGCTTGATTCTGGTAACTACCTCATCTGGAAAACTCAAATATTACCACTGCTTCGGGGTCACAAGTTAGATAAATTTGTGCTCAAAGATGAACCCCTGTTTTTGGAAGAAATTAGTAACCTAGGGCACGAAATTGATGAGGATGTTCTTGACAAATTTCCACTGGAACAACAAGTCTGGATCCTACAAGATCAATTGCTGCAAGGATGGTTAGTTGCTGCAATTTCAAATTCAATTTCTGGTTTGGTTATTGGCTTAAAAACTTCAAGGAAGATTTGGAGAACTTTAGAGATGAATTTTGCCTCCAAATCAAGGATGAATCTGGTTCAACTAAGAATTCAACTTCAAAACTCCAAGAAAGGATCAATGGACATTGCTACATACTTTCTGAAAATGAAAAGCATTGCCGATCAGATCTCTGCTGGAGGAGGTGTAATTCCCGAAGAAGACCTTGTCTCATATATTCTAGGTGGACTTGGTTCTGAATATGAAATGCTGATCATCAACTTGACAACCCGACCAGTTCTTCCTGGAATTCAAGAAGTGAAGCAACATCTTCTCTACTATGAAAACAGGTTGGAAATTACAAACTCAACTGCTGTTATTGATTTGTCCTCCAATTTTTCTTCCTCGGTAAATCTTGCTAATGTGAGACCTGTTGAGTCAACATCTGATAACTATGGCACTCATCAGAATAATGACCAAAATGATAATAAGTGTCATAATGTCATTGCTACTGCACATGATTTTGGTAAAACTCACTCTTTGAAGAATGATGTTGAATCTGGCCATGAAGTGAGAAATGAGTATGTACCAAATCGAGTGAAAGGGAAAAACAAGTGGAAAACAGGGAAGTTACAATGTCAGATTTGCAAGAAAATTGGACATACTGGTGATGTGTGCTATTTTCGTTTTGGAAGTCCTGTAAATCCGGTTACTCAATCTTCAGCAATGCCACAATTTCCAACTGGAAATCTAGTCCAATTTGCAGGTCCTAATGGTAGTTCTTTCCCGGGATATGGTGCTAGTTTTTTCCCTCGATATGGTGCTCATTCACCACATTCTTCCACACCACATATATATCCTGGATTCAATGTTCCTAATGGTTCATTCTCTAATTCCCCTGTTTGGTCTACCACACCTCAGTTTCCCATGAATTACATGCCTCCACAGCCGACTCCTCATAACTCAAGCTCACCCGATGTACTCTCTGTCAACATGGTTACTCCTCTCACTTTTGGTAATCCTAATTGGTACCTTGATAGCGGGGCCACTAACCATGTGACTGGAGATTCTTCACATCTTCTACAGCACATGGACTACAATGGTAAGAACAAATTGCTAGTAGGCAATGGTTTGGGTATTGAAATTGTTGGTATTGGGAATACTATTATTGCTGTTAATTCATCTTATTACTTGCTGATAAATGATGTGCTTGTTGTTCCTACAATTGCTAAAAGCCTACTTAGTGTCTCAAGACTTAGTAGGGATAACAATGTTATTGTCGAATTTTATCCTAACTGCTGTTTGATTAAGGAAAAACAGAGGGGAACAGTGGTTCTTCAAGGATCTCTTGAAGATGGTCTATATAGGCTGCACACTTCTACCTCACGGCCTACTTCAGTCCCTTGCATGATTCCAAGTGGTGGAGCTCAACCCTTACTTCATAACTCTATAATGAAGCCTACTAGTCATGTGTCACACAATACTACTCAAGTGGTACCTCACAATGCTGCTTCAGTTGCATCTTCAAGTAAATTTTCTGCCCCAAACTCTCGGCTTAGTAAAACAGTTTCAACACAAGATTTGATGACATGCACATCAACAAATACCTTGCCAGCCACACATTGTAATACTAATACTCAGAAAAACAATGTGTCTTTTGATGTTTTGCATCGTCGTCTAGGCCATACCTCACTTTCTACTATTAAGAAAGTGTTATCTCTTTGTAATAGTGATATTGTCAATAAAAATGAGACTGTTTTGACATTTTGTGATGCTTGCAAATGTGGTAAACAACATTGGACTAGTTTTCCAAAACGTGAAACTCACACTCAAGGTCCTCTTGACTTGATACACACGGATCTTTGGGGGCCATCTCCCACTGTGTCTAAAGAAGGCTTTCGGTATTATATACACTTTGTTGATGATTACACAAGGTATACATGGATTTATCCTCTTAAAACAAAAGCTGAAGCTCTAGGAGCCTTTGTTCAATTTCACAAATTGGTTGAGAGACAATTTGAGAGGAAAATAAAGAGTGTCCAATCTGATTGGGGAGGAGAGTACCGTACATTTGTTCCCTATCTCAAACAGCATGGCATTCTTTTTCGGCATCCATGTCCATATACACATAGTCAAAATGGACGAGCTGAGAGGAAGCATCGTCATATTGTGGAAGTGGGTCTGTCTTTTCTTTCTCAAGCAGGGATGTCTCCTGATTACTGGTGGGAAGCTTTTCACACTGCTGTCCATGTTATTAACCGACTTCCAACTGAAGTGTTAGCCTCTGTTAGTCCTTTTCAGAAATTGTTCAATAAAATTCCTGACTATTCGAGATTACGTGTCTTTGGGTGTAGTTGCTTTCCTTATTTGAGACCCTATCATAAACACAAAGTTCAGTTTCATACTACCAAATGTGTGTTTCTTGGTTATTCAAATGAACACAAGGGCTACAAATGTTTGCATGCATCAGGGCTGGTTTACTTATCTGCTAGTGTTGAATTTAATGAGGAGGAGTTTCCATTTTGTGTGGGCTTTCCTAACTCAGAGTCTAAAGGGAACTCTTGTGATAAAATTTCAATTACTCATGTGATGTATTCAGAGATGCCATTCCAACATATTAAGAATGTCTCTTGTTCTTTCAAGAAGTGTGCCTCATCTTCAGATGCTTCTACATCTACTAAGACTGTAAATGTGCCTTTGACTGTTTCAGCATCACCTCTACCTTATTCAACAGCTTCTCTGCCTAATTTGCACTTCTCTCTACCTCAGTCAGTCAGCTCTCCTACTTCTCAGGATGATAATAATTCTTGCTCAGCTGCTGTTCATGGTACATCATCTGAAACTTCAAGAACAGAAGCCACAGGTATAGTGGATTTGCCTACTACTGCTTCTGACATTTTAACTCAACATGTTCCAGCTCATGATGGTTTGCAAATCACCATTGATCTACCTATGACTCAGCTTAATACTCATCCTATGCAAACAAGATCTAAAAGTGGGATTATTAAGCCTAAAGCTTACTCATTGTCTGCTTCAAAACTTTCTAGTCAGTCTGACAACCAGAAATCTGCCACAGCTCCTACTGAACCTAAATCAACAAAGGTTGCTCTTTCTATACCGGTGTGGAAGAATGCTATGGAGTCAGAATATAATGCTCTTATGAGTAACGAAACATGGACTCTTGTTCCCTTTGATAAGCAGATGAACATTGTTGGTAATAAATGGGTCTACAAAGTTAAGTATAATGCAGATGGCTCAGTTCAAAGGTGCAAGGCTCGGCTGGTGGCTAAAGGTTTTCATCAAAAATCAGGTTTTGATTTCTATGAAACCTTTAGTCCAGTAGTAAAACCTACTACTATACGTATTATTCTTACTCTTGCTCTTGCATATGATTGGAATGTCAAGCAATTAGATTTTAACAATGCATTTTTGAATGGCACATTACAAGAAGTTGTTTATATGCAACAACCTGAGGGCTTTGTAAATTCTGCATTTCCTCATTTTGTGTGCAAATTAAACAAAGCTTTGTATGGCTTGAAACAAGCACCTCGGGCTTGGTTTCAGAAACTACGGGATGCATTGTTAAGGAGGGGTTTTGTTGGATCTATTACTGACAGTTCTCTTTTTATTTTGAAGTCTGAGTCATTGCATGTATATGTTCTTGTATATGTAGATGACTTGATCATTACAGGATCTGATAGCTTTTATATCAATAGTATGGTGGCTGATTTACATACTGAGTTCTCTCTAAAAGATTTAGGAGATTTGAGTTATTTTCTTGGTTTGGAGATTCAGAGGACACCTGCTGGAATGCAATTATCTCAGAGCAAATATATCACTGATTTGCTTGAGAAAACAGGAATGAGTGGTGCTAAAAGTTATTCCACTCCTATGATGTCTGGAAAGCAACTTTCAGCTTTTGATGGAGATATGTTGCTGAATCCAGAAGAGTATAGGAGTGTAGTTGGTGCACTTCAGTATTTGACAATAACAAGGCCCGAGATTACTTTTTCGGTCAATAAACTTTGTCAATTTGTGAGTAAACCAAGAACCTCACATTGGGAGGCATGTAAGAGGTTGTTGAGGTATCTTAAAGGAACAAGGGAGTGTGGGCTGTTTTTGAAGAAACCAAACAAAAACAAGCTTTTATTTCATGGTTTTAGTGATAGTGACTGGGCTGGATGTCCAGATGATCGAAGGTCATGTAGTGGCTACTGTATTTTCTTTGGTCCGAACTTGGTTTCGTGGAGTTCCAAGAAGCAGTCAGTGGTAGCTCGTTCAAGCACGAAAGCCGAGTATAGAGCCTTGGCTAATATCACTGCTGAGCTGAGTTGGTTAACTCAACTTGCTAGAGAGCTCAAGCTGAATTTGCAGAAACCGATTGTTTGGTCAGATAATCTTGGAGCTATTGCTTTAGCTTACAATCCTGTTTTCCATGCAAGAACGAAGCACATAGAGATAGACATCCATTTTGTTCGTGACAGAGTTCTTAACAAGCAGATGGAAATTCATTATGTTCCTACAAAATAGCAAATAGCTGATGTCTTCACCAAAGCTTTAGGAACAAGCAGATTTTTGTATTTGAGAAATAAACTTAGTATTCAACATTCTTAATTCTTTCTTTTGATAAGGAAGCTGAGCTTGAGGGGGAATGTTAAAGCAGATTTAAGCTTTATTAAAAGCCAGCTCAGCTTATCTGCCACCTCAGCCAAGTATAGTTAGTTGTTTTGTTATAGATCAACCAGATTATAGTTAGCTTTCTAACTATTTACTAAAAGACCTGTTGCAGCTTTATATATAAAAAGCTTAGTAAACAGAGGTTGATTGTATTGTTACATTTTGATAATACATTAAAAGGTTTTTCAGATTTCTCTCTTAATTTCCGCAAGAAATCTTTCACTGTGTAATCTGTTACCGAGACATGGAAAATATATATATGCTCTGAATATATACAATAATTTATGATAGTTTAACTATTTTATAGCAATAGCTGTGGGTTAAAAGCAGCTTAGTTGGCTGCTACGTGGATGAGCCAATTTGACACGTGCGTAGACAAGTCAAACTGTAATGGCACTTTAACTTTGGTACATGCTACATGGCACTTTAAAAATTGTTGATAGAACACATACAACTCTCATATGAAAAAAAAAAAAAAAGAATTTACTACTGGATTGTCAATAAAGGGGCAAAGTAGAGCGCAATGATGATGTACACGTGAACTACAGGATTGTAATGTTTTAAATATGAATTTAAATAGTTATCCGAAAAAACAATAAATTTTACTATTAAACTGTCCTGCAGAAACAAATATAGTTTAATAGTTCTTAAGTTATATATGCATTATTAATAAGCCAATAATATATATTAAGCAAAGCATAACCAACTGCATCCAAGATATCCCTCGAGGTATCCCTGAGAATACTCATAGAAGTTTGAAAATGAAGATTAATTCCAACAAGCCAAAGGCAGCAGAAAATAGCAAATTACAAAAACATATATAGAAACATAAAAGCGATTAAAACAAACAATGCCCTTCAAGTTGGCACGCTGCGCAGCACTACTGTTTCAACAGTAAACCCAGGCCCAAATCCAAATAACACTCCCCATTCAATCCCCTCCCCGGTGGTCTTGAGCCCGTCCACCATGGACTTATTCCTCACCTCATCCAGAATGAATAGCACAGTTGCACTGCTCATGTTACCGAATTCGCTAAGCACGTGCCGTGTGGCTCGTAGTTTTTCCGGCTTCAAGCCCAATTTGAGCTCTATTTGGTTAAGAATCGGAGGCCCACCTGGGTGTGCAATCCAGAAAATGGAGTTCCAATCCGATATACCCAACGGGCTAAAGGCCTCCACTAATATTCTCTCAATATTATCTGAGACAGCATAAGGAATTTTGTTCGGCATGATCTGTAATGTAAGCCCAATTTCACGCAAATGCCCTTGAATAAATCCCTCACTATCAGGGATAATAGTTTGGGCTGTTGAAACTAGTTGAAATAAGGGCTTCTCAACCTCGGGTAGCGGATCCGAACCAACTATGACGGCGGCAGCTCCATCGCCGAATAAGATCTGGCCCAAATTACTATCAACATGAACATCGGTAGGCCCACGAAAGTTAGTGATGTTGATCTCCGAACACACAGCGAGTACACGTGCACCCTTGTTGTTCTCGGCCAGATCCTTGGCAAGGCGGAGGACGGTGCCGCCGGCGAAACAGCCTTGTTGGTACAACATGGCCCGTTTGACAGAAGGGTTGAGGTCCAAGAGCTTAACGAGCTCGTAATCAGCACCAGGCAAGCCCACACCATTAGTGGAGCAAAAGACTAAGTGGGTGATCATGGATTTGGGCCGAGCCCATTCCGTAATGGCCTTGTCGGCTGCTTCTTTTCCAAGCCTTGGAATCTCAGCTATCGCCATATCCTGCCTAGCATCTAGCGATAGTGCCATGTACTCGCACATATTTGGGTTTTGTTTAAGGATCTCCTCTGTCAAGTGCATGTATCTCTTCTTGATCATACATTTCTCGCCTGCAAATTGTTAATGCATGCAAGCAACAAAAGTTTTCAAAAAATTTAATAAACCTATTTACTCGTTTAAATAGCGCAACAGAAAAGCTGTTTTTCCCCCAATAAATTATCTCCAAGACCAAAATGAATAATTAATAACATATTTTATATATACATTATATACCTTGCATTCTTCTTAAATAAATTAAAAAGATGTTCTGCAAATAAAAGAGCTGCCCTTGTAAGTATAGTTTTTTTGGTGGAAATATTGTTATGTTTAGTTAACTTAAATGTCTAAATATATATTTATGTATATTATGTTCGTAAAAAAATGTTCACGCTCACATATACATGGATTCAAAAAATTTATTCATTTTTTCTTGTAACCAGCTTTCTTCACTTTTGATATAATGTCACATTTTTAAGATATTAACGAAGAAATAAAATGATTAAACAAAAAATAGTTATTTTTTAAAAAGATGTAAGATTCTTTTTTTTTTTTCTTTTTTGGTTAAAAATGTAAGATTCTAGTTGGACATTTATGAAGGAGAAAAAAAATATATAGAATATCTCTATTCCTCAGGTGCACGAACACTTTTCACTTTATATGTAATAATATTTTAAGCTAAAATTCTAGAATAATTAGCCACACTTACCACAGTTCCATTATGAGATGAAAACATATTGCAATATATCAGGAAATATATATATATATATATATATATATATATATAAACCATTTAAGCAATTAGCAAAGCATGCATGCATCATGCATGTCCATGAAATTAATTAACGGACTAAATTGATATGATAAAGAATGTAATTACAAATGCTCTTGAATTTCTGTTTGAGCTCTGTCATGTGGTCGCTGTTGGTGATGCGAAAGTAGTAATCCGTAAATGTGCTTTGGTCGACACAGTTCGGTGGATTGGCCGTCCCGATCGCCATGATCATTGCGGGACCTTGTGCTCGCTGAGCCTTGCAGATCTCGTCCACGGTCGCCATTTTCGAAGCCTAACTATCGACCTGTTGCTCACTTTGGACCAGAGAGACTAAAAGAGAGTTGCTAAATATAAGATGTTATTGTGATTATGAAGCAAACGGTTGTTTATATATGTAAGAAAATAATAATAATAAAAAATAAAAAATTATATATTATTTATATCANTTGTTTGCAATTTATGGAAAGTTTTTATGCGAGAAACCGAAAAGTGTCAGTGTGTGGATGCAGTGCAGTCGCCTAGAAAAGCGCACTTCTAAAAGCGTGTGAGGAGTTTTGCTTCTTTGTCAACGTCATGCCATGTGCATGTTTTTATACCGAGACCAAACTCTCTTTTTTTTCTTTTTTCTTTTTTCTTTTTTTCTTTTTAAAAGCCTTAATTGAAAGTTAAAAGCCTTAATTTCAATGTTTTAAACTTGAATATCCAAATGCAATTCCTCAAAATTAAAAAAGCACTAAATTCCCAATTAATCCAATACAAATTTTTACTATTACTTAGATGGGATTTTGTCTAATTTTAAGCGGGAGTGATTTTTTGAAGAAAAAAAAAAAGAAAATTTGGAGTATAAACGAAAAATTAATATAGTCTACTTATAATGGTTTTTTTAAATCATTATAAGTAGACTGTATTAATATGTAAATTGGTGTGATTATAAATGCTTTTAATTAATTTCACATTATTTTCTCAAAGGAAAGGGACAGCTAAATCGATTAATTAATATTAGAGGTGTACACGGGTTGGGTTGGCCGGATTTAAAAAAAAAATCAACCCAACCCATAGAGTGCGGGTTTTTTATATTATAACCCAATCCAACCCGAACAGAGAACAAATCCAATCCAACCCAACCCATAGAGTGCGGGTTGGGTTGGTCGGGTTAATCAGGTTAATTTATCTTTAATTTAGTCAAAATTAATTTTTGATTTAAAAAAAAAAATCAACCAAACCCATAGAGTGCGGGTTGGATTGGTCGGGTTAATCGGGTTAATTTATCTTTAATTTAGTCAAAATTAATTTTTTAATAAATTAAATTTTAGTCAATAACTTAACTTCATTCCTTTTTATTTTTGCAAAAATAAATTACATGAACTATTATAATGCAAAAAACTACAAATAGTATATATTAAACAATATTAATTTGATTAAGTAAATAAAATTGATTAAACATTAGTATATATTTCTTTGTTCAAGTCACAGAAAAGTTGCAAGAAAGCAATATCATTTTCAAGTTCCCTATATTGGATTGGTTGCAACATTTTAGCATAAAAACGAATACTCGAGACATTAAATTCTTATTAGATTTTATATAAATCAATTAATAAGACATTGTTTACATGCTGTTCAAATCGAAAAAAAATTTATTCATTCATTCTTTCACTCACTTTCTTTTAATTATGAGTTTAACAAGAAAAACAAATTGCTTTATAACATCAATGACATGCATTTCGGAAGTAAAAAACAATAGTAGAGTATGCACATTTTTTGAAAAAAAAAATAAAAAAATCACAAATGAAGAATTGAAATACAATATAATAATTGAACTAGTAACTCAAAATCCCAAATGGAAAATTGAGAGAGAGAGAGGGAGGGGGGGGGGAATTTTTTTTTTTTAATATATATACGGGTTAGGTCGGATTAATCGAGTTTTTTTACCACCCAATTCAACCCAATCCGAAGTTAGCAGGTTAGATATCATCCAACCCAATCCAACCAAAAAACTCAGATTTTTCAATGAATTAGATTAGATTGAGTTAGATCGGCCAAATTATATTGGGTTGATGAATTTTTGTACACCCCTGTTCATATCAGTGTAATATACGTATATATTAACTATTAAGAGGTAAATCAACTTTTTAAGGAATTACCAACAAAAAATAATTAAGGAGCCCTGATTCGCCCTGACAACAGTAATATTTGTTAACGTATTAATTTTTTAGTCAATAAAATAAAACTTTGACATCTCATTTTTTTATGTACATTTTAATTTTTAATAACTTTATCATGACTTTTAAATTAAGCAGTAACTGTGGAGTTTTAAATAGAAATTTACTTGGGAATCGTAGTCTGTGTGATCCGTTCGAGAAGTGCAAACTATGATATAATTATTTTAGTAGGTGGGTCAAAGCAGCTTTATACAGTTAGCTTCCGCGTGGACAAGTCGATTTGACAGGTGTGTGGACAAGTCATATTGGGATGTGAAACTTAAACTTAACTGGATATTTGAAGATTTTGTTATTTTTTATTTTTCAAAAATTATTGTTTTAAAAAATAAATATATAGTTAATTTAATTTTTTTTTTTAATAATTATGTTTAAATAGTCTGTTAAATATAAAAAAAAATAAAAAATATTTAGAAGATTATCTACTTATAAAGAGTCTGTTAGACAATCTAATTCATTAATTATATTTATTTTTATTAATTTTTAATTTATTTTGAACATAACTACTGAAAATAATTTTTAAATAAATAGAGTAACAGATAATCAGAAAAACTTTTATTTTCCTGCCACAAAAACTATAATACAAAAAACAGATGCTTTTATTTGTTGCAAAAACTTGATCATTGACTTCTCTCCATTGGTTAAAGCACATTTATTACGGTTAGCTTCCACGTGGATGAGTGAATTTGACAGGTGTATGAACAAGTCATATTGTAACGTGTCACTTAATTGAATATCTTCTTAATGGCAAATACTTCGATAATTGATTTATCTCCAACGGTATTTTTTATAATTCCAAAAAAGAAGAAGTGTTTTTTGTATTATTATTTTATTAACTAATATCAAAGCATTAATGATCTTATAGGGAACAGGCACTTTAGGTTTATCTAGGCTTGTTGGTTTTGTTTAAATTCTCGTGAACTGTTTTTTCAAAATTTAAATTCATTATTTGATTATTTTGTAATTAATAATAGGTCTGTTACAGAATGTGGAAACTGTTGGTCTACTTTGGTCTCTAATATTTTAATTTCGAGAAAATATTATACTTGTCATTCACATAAAATGGAACATATTATTCATCATCATTTTATTGCTACATAGTTCCTTTTGGCCCTTACAAAATGCAGTAATAAAAACATGAAATTAAACAAAACACTACCCACTGCACCAAGGTTTCCCTCAGACTAACCACACAAGCTTCAAATTGAAGTCAATTCTCACAGAGACGAATCCAGCCAGAAAAGTGGAAACAAATACATATAGAACCAAATAATTCAACAAACAATCCCTTTAAGCTTCCACACTATGGAGCACCACAGTCTCAACAGTAAGCCCAGGCCCAAATCCAAACAGCACACCCCATTCGAGCCCTTCTCCGCTGGTCTTGAGCCCATCCGCATTGGATTTCTTCCTCATTTCGTCCAAAATGAACAGTACACAAGCACTGGACATGTTACCGAACTCGCTGAGCACGTGCCTTGTGGCCCGTAGTTTTTCGGGCTTGAGGCCTAATTTGAGCTCGACTTGGTCAAGAATTGCAGGACCACCTGGGTGAGCAATCCAGAAAAGAGAGTTCCAATCTGAGATTCCCAATGGCTTGAAAGCTTCCGTTAAGCTTTTCTCTACGTTTTTAGAAATAAGCCCAGGAACATCCTTGAGGAGATGAAATGTAAGCCCAACTTCACGAAGATGCCCATCGATAGCTCCGTCGCTGTCGGGAAGAATGGTTTGGGCAGCCGAAACTACTTCAAACAGCGGCTTTTCTACCTCGGGTACTGGATCCGAACCAACAATAATAGCAGCAGAACCATCACCGAACAAAGCCTGGCCCACAAGGCTGTCCAGATGAGCATCACTAGGCCCACGGAAAGTAACGGCTGTGATCTCCGAACACACAACAAGCACACGAGCACCCTTATTGTTCTCGGCCAGGTCCTTAGCAAGTCGGAGCACCGTACCACCGGCGAAGCAGCCCTGTTGGTACATCATGAGACGCTTGACGGACGGGCGTAGGCCCAAAAGCTTAGTGAGCTGGTAGTCGGCCCCAGGCATGTCCACGCCACTTGTGGTGCAAAAGACCAAGTGGGTGATTTTGGACTTGGGCTGGCCCCATTCCTTGATGGCCTTGGTGGCTGCTTCTTTGCCTAGTTTTGGAACCTCAACTACCACCATATCTTGTCTCGCATCCAGTGAGGGTGCCATGTACTCGCATACGTTTGGGTTTTCTTTAAGTATCTCTTCTGTCAAATACATGTACCTTTTCTTGATCATTGATTTTTCACCTGCAATAATTAATGCATACCCACAACAAAATAATTATGCACCGCACATTTTCATTGGGAAAATATATCACAAGAATTTGCTGTTTTTACCTTAATTGAAGGACTCCAATTGAATTGAATTCTTTATTACCTCACAGTTATGAATGGTATTTTACTACAACCATATATTTGCACCGGAGCAGACACCTAATTTTCATTCTTTATCTGTAATAGAAATTACCCTGATTTCCTTTCTTGTTAATTTGGTTTTTCAATGCAATTTTTGTTTCTATTTTCAGCTCATCCATATGGGTTTTTCTTTCTTTCTTGATTTTCACTCTGTTTCGAATCAAAATCAACTAAAAAGGTACTTCTTAGATATAAAATCACTATTTCTATAAACCAGAATGCGTGTTATTACAAAAGAAAATATAGCAACGTATAATTTATTTCTATATATACTGTTTACACTTTTACTGCTTATGGAATTTGGTAAAAATAAAAATAAAATAAAAGAAATGGTGTGGCTGTGTTATATTATGTATATCACTGTTCGTATTTTCTTCTACCTATTTTCTGGATCAAAACTAGTAAGTCTCCATATTTTCATTATCTATTCGACCTCATCCCATAGTCTGACATGATCAAAAACTACAGAAACATAAACTTCATAAACATTCAATGCATGCAGCGCTGGACTGATCTAATTATAAACAAAAACAACAGCAAAATAAAAATAAAAAATGAAACCAACAATTTAAAAAGGCTCTTACACATTCGCTTAAATTTCTCCTTGAGCTCTGTTTTGTGCTCGCTGTTGGTGATCCGAAAGTAGTAATCCGGATACGTGCTTTGGTCGACGCAGTTAGGTGGTGTCGCCGTTCCAATGGCCAAGACGGTGGCCGGGCCCTCTGCTCGCTGAGCCTTGCGGACTTCGTCGACGGTCACCATTTTCAGAGCTAGGTGGTAGTGGTAATGGTGGTGTGACAACTATGCTAAGGACCAGTTGCTCAGTTTTTAGTACGAGTAGGTGCCTTATAATGTTATGAGGAAGAGGTTGTATTTATATAAGAGCAATAAAGTAGAGGTAAATGGTAGATGAGTATCACGTGCTTGACCAATGGCTTATTACAAGTCCCCCTACCAACAATTTCTGAGGAGGGACTGCGAGCACGTGACCTTGTGAGTTTGGTATGTTGGCCTATCCAACCTCCACAGCTTGAAATGTGTTTACCAAACAACAAATTATATCATCAAATCATGAGTCTTTTTGTAATTAAATATGTTTTCTGAAGATGATCGAACGGTCAGGATTAATGGGTGCATTTTGTTATGATAGTAGTACCAAGAGTTTTTTGTATTATGTTTGTTAATGATTAATCGGACGGTTAAGATTTGTTTTACAAAATGGGTGTGACTTGTGAGCCATGATTTAGGGTGTGAGTAGAGGGCTGCTTCAAATTTGTGATAGAGAGTTGGAATTTTTTTCCTTTGAAGCCGCCATTCTCGTGGAGTAGCATAAAAGTTATGTTCCCCCTCTTTTATCAACGATCTCAAAAAAATAAAAAAATAAAAAATAAATAAAAATAGAAATTATAAAACTTATGCAAATTTCATGTATTAGACAAAAGATGTTGTAATAATAATATTTAAGTATAATAAAATTTTGATTTATTTACACTGTTGCTTTATAGTTTTTGGATTATGTGATAATTGACGGGTTATGTCTCCTATTAATTTTAAATATTAATTTTGTATTTTTTTACTGTCATTAACAGTTAAATATTATTATTTTTTATTATGTGCTTCTCTCACATGCAATGCCAATAGGGTTAGTTTCGTCTTTATCGCTCAATTTTTTTTTCTCTTTCTTTTTTCTCTTTGTAGTGTTTGAAAAATCGAATAAAAATAGAGTGAATATCGGATTTTAGAGATTGAAAAATTAAATTAAAATTGAAATTTTTATCATATAGAGAAACGATTGTAAAGTCTAATATGTGTAATAAGAATTAAAAATTAAATATGATATTGAATGAATAATTACTTTTCTACATGAATCAAATTCGGAAATCATTTCTACATGATAAGATTTTTAGATTTTTTTTAAATTTGTATTATCTAAAATCATATGCTCTTCCATTTTAATTTCTTTCCATTTTTCAATCTTTTAAAGAGAAAAAAAGAAAAATAGAGTGATAAAGACAAAAATTACTCATGTTAACGTTGCACATAAAAAGCATGTGAAAATAAACGACATTATTTAAAAATTAATGATAATAAAAAATACTATAGCAACATTAATAGTCAATTTTAAAAGTTCGATATTCAATTATCACAAAACCCAACGGTTTGAGAGCAACAGTTAAAAAAAACCTAAAATGTAATGATTTATGTGTATATGTATATGTATATAAATTGTAGAAGAAAATAAGAGAGCGCTATTTTTGATAAATTGGAGAGAGATAGGGAATTTAGTACCAGATTCGATCAGACTTAGAATTGAAATTAATTACCACGAGTTATATTATCCCTTGGGTTGTCCCAGAGAGACAACAAAATACTGTTGAATTGGTTTCGTTTAAAAGTAGCATAATCTTGAAATTATATTGAATAATATAGTTACATAAAAATTATCCTCATTACAATAAATAATTTTAGATTACTGTTTCATGTGACAAATCTTTAATACTTTTTTACTACACGATGAAATGGATTAACTCGTGTCTTTTGTCCAAGAAAATAAATAGTGTATCAGCTAAACGTAAAGAAATATATATTTTGAAGGGACTATAATAATTATAATAAGTATTAATTTGTGAAAATTTTACAGAAATAATAATAATAAAAAATAATCTAACAGTATTCGTGTCCAATATGGGTGCAAGATACAATGTTGGTTTCATTAGCAAAAAAATAAATAATAGATATACATTGTTGGTTCTCCGAATCATGGAGTGACCCTCGCTTCGTAAATTTGCTGTTTATTTTGTTTTCCATTTAATAAACTCTGCTTGATAGAAAATAAATAAATACAAAGCAATTCCCTACTCAAGTACACATAATGCTGATAAAATAGAAATGCTTATCATGGGTAGTGCTATTAATATGTTTGGTCTTTATATTGAAATAGAGATGAGTAATATTTACCAAAAAAAAGAGATGAGTAATAGAAAGCGACTGATGAGCACACGACATTTATTTTTTATCATTTATTGAAATATATCAATATTTAGCTTTTATAAATATTTTTTTAGAGGAAAAATAAACTAAATTTGGTAAAAAATTATTAAAAGTTAAATTTTATAGTTAGTTATGTATTTTTATTATAGGAAAACAAATCCTAGATTTTAATATTTTAAATATGGTAAGAATAATTATATTTGAAAAGTTGAAATGAAGTAATACAAGCTTTTTAAAATGAATACATATTTAGTAATTATTCATAGGTAATAAATGTTTCTGAAATTGAAAATATACTAAACATAAAAATATTTAATCCTATAGAATAACTATTTTATTTTGATATATATTCTATATATCCAACTTGCTTTAATATTATCCCAATACATGTGGAAAACAATAATGGTAAAAAAAATAAAAAATCAATCCATATATCAGTTACAGTATTCCTAGTCCAACAAAAAGAGCATAACAATGATTGAAATCATAAAATTTCATGAACTAATAACAAACAAGAATGTCTATTACTATTTTAACCAAAAAAAAAAGAATGTCTATTACTAGTTACCATGTTTTGTCTTTGCGGAGACAATCGAATAGCTTTTTCTCCATAATGATCTTGATTTTCAAAATTGAATCTCCATATTTTTCTAAATTGGGATACAATTTTCAGGGAATTGATTATTATTTTTACCAATTTTATCAACAGGGTTCTTTTAGAATACCAATAAGAATGATATCATTTACCAAATACTTAGCTATATATTACCCTGCCATAGTTTTACATTTATTTTTATTTTTATATATATAATGGAGTTATCATTTACATTATTAGGCTGGATCCGAAGCTGCATCGTCTTGGTTTGCATATCTGGTCCAGTTCTCAACACTAATGGACTCTCTGAGATAGGCCTTTTGTTCTGCCTCTCTAGTAGGCCGGTCAGATTATTAAGCCAGTGGCTAGATCTCGTGGGCCCTTTATATATATCTTTTATTTTATTTTGAACAAATGGACAAAGTTAGCCTTAGCCATTTTTAAATTTTACATTTTGTTTTTGAAGTAAATTTTGTCACTATTCATTATTACTATTTTTATTTCTGGTGGATTTTAAATTTAGAGGCGGATTAACTACAAAATTCTACAACCGTCAGGTAACAATTTTCTAATTTTTTTATTATTTCTATGTTTGGAGCTTAATTTTAATCAAATAGAAAGAACAAGAATAATAATAATACAAAAATAACTAAAAACAAAAACAAATTAAAATGTAGAATATTATTGCAGCTGTTATTTTGGATAGTTAGAGGGGGAAAAAAATGGATCAGGATGAATTTGAAACGAAAAGGCCTCGATTACCGGTGAAACTCATAATTGTAGCAGCTATATTTTTTTTAATTGTTTTAACGGCAATTTGGGCAGGCATTTTGTTAATGGTTTGGCATTTCGGTGTAAGCAGAATTAAAGAAGATTAACACAAGTCTCTTCGATTTTTGTCAGATAATTTCTTTTTTATTTTGACTATTTTGGTTCCTTTTTGTTTAATATTTTGTTTCATATCTCAGGAATTGAATATTCATGTTGAATTTATGATTGAATTGATTTTATATATTAGAGATTTTTGTATTGTAAAGAAACTGTGTACTTATTTTGTTAGATTATAAATTATAATAAAATTGAATAGATATATGCTATTCTTTTGATCAGGAATATGAGTATTCTTGAAATAAAATAGATCGTGAATTTTAATCATTTTGGTTAACTGTAATTGTAATCGTATTTTTTCCCAGTTGGTGATAATTTTTTTTTCTTTTCCAGGTTGATAGTCCTAAAGGTTTCTTTTATTTAATAATTTAATATTATTTTTTATTTGTTTATATCATTGTATAAAATAAAATGGGAAGTTGCATAATTTTCCAAGGTTAAGGTAAGGTGTCGAAATGCAAATGTTGTAAATTGCACGCTTTTCTTTTGGGTTGAAGATGTAGAACAAGACCTGGGTTTAATCCAGCAATTGGCTGATGTATCATTTGATAACAAGTCAATAGTTAGGGAGACATTAGTGATACAGAGATTCAGCAAACAAATTAAGTTTTGTATTCTGGTAATTGTGGGTCTTTAATTAATACACCAGTTATTTTATGTAAGAATTTTTATTTTTGTTGTTGTTTTTTATAGGTTTTGTGTTGCAAATTAGGGATGTGGGGATTCGGTATCAGAATTATTGTAAAAAAAAATAGTAACGCAACTAATTTAGCAAATTCAACCATAAAAAGTTAAAAGCATTTTCAATATAATTGTGAATTATAAAGATACTATATGAATAGCATTTATAAAATAAAATTATTTTTCAATAATAATGTATAGAATAAATATCAAATTGATATGAAATAGATGTGATCAAAGCGAATATAAAAAATTTTGTATTTTGATCTTTGTGGGTCTTTAATTAACACCCCATTTATTTTATGTAGCAACTTTTGATTTTACTTTGGACAATTTTTATATAGCAAAATCTTTATATTAGAGATGCGAGGATTCAATCTCAGAATTATTGCTAACAAAATAGTGGTTTTGCTATTACCTTAGTAAATTAAACTATAAAACGTTAGAACATCTATAGAAAAATTATGAATTATAAAAATAAATATGTCACATAAGTAATATGAATAATATTTAAAAAATTGTTCTCCAGTGATAATGTTTAGAATGAATATTAAATTAATATGACTTAAATATTGAAAAAGTGAATATATATTTTTAAAAGTTCTATTAGATGTTGTAAAATTAAGTAAAATTTTATTTTAAAAAACAATTTTTCAAAAAAAAAATGAATAAAATATATACAATTAATTAGTAGTTATAAATAACTTTTATACATATTATAATTTAGAAAACAATTTTAAAATTGACTGATTTAGACAATTTTGTTAAATTTTATGATACATATGGTGATCTATATTCTCAATTGAATATACTTTTAGATAGACAAATGCATTAAAAAATCCCAATTGATATGGTTGCTTATCCCAAAATTGGTTTCAGTTACTGAAATTCTATTTGAACGTACGTGAATGTGATATGTATCTGTATAGGCACTGAGGGCCATGTTTTCTTAATGCAAATTTTATTTAAAGTTTGTTGATTTTTATTCTAGAGCATTCTTTCTGTTGGTATATATATATATATATATATATATTTGAAAGCATAATTCAGTGCTAGAAGCCATTTAAATTTTTATATTTACGAGTACATAATTGAAATTCGAACCATAAAACTTTTAAACTTTTCTTGCTAATCAAGGGACTGCCTAATAGCTTTCTGAGGCATTTACGGAGGCATTCAACTAGACAAAGAAGGTTGATATGGAAATCTAGGCCTATTCGCAGTTAGGAGTGCATTTACCTTCGAATTCTGTCCATGTACTAGCAGTGTCCTTTCCATGCTTGTACAATATTGCTAATTGTTTTTCTTCTAAAGCTTTTTGTAAGAGACGGCTCGGACAAGAGGATGACTTTAGATTCATTAAACATAATTTGGCTGAAATCACCCCCTTGTGGTTAATTTTGGGAGTTCAAATTTAGCTCTTGGAAAAGGTTTAAAGAGTGTTAGTTTCTTACCACTACAATCGGAGATTACCAACCAGCCATACGAAGTTCCTACGACATCTTAGATTTGTGGTCCGACACGTTCTTGATCACGTATTTCTTTTCCTCTGCCAGATTGAAGAAGCGGCAAGATAACCTGTCCGCCATTCTTAGGGTTTGAGTTTCTACCTTGCTGGTTGAGGAAAAAATAAAAGAAAGGAAGCATATATCCAAACTCCAATCTGCAATCACATCATCAACTATAATATTTGGTAAATAAGTTTAATGACTATTTTCGTAATATTACAATTTCAAGTCACAAATTAGCATTGAATTTAAAAGTAAAATTAAATTTAGACTTGTTCATTCAGATTCTGACATTTGATTTCTGTTGGAGAAAATTTCAAAATTTTATTTTCAATTAATAATAAAAGAGTTGTCTACTTTATCTTTTGAAACAAATATTTTACTTTTTTTTTCAGGAAAAATATCTTACTTATCTTGATAAATAAAATAATTAATAAATATAATATGCATATATATATATTTAAAAATTTGTTATAAAATATATTTTTCAGGCTCTCTAACAAATTTTATTTTTATTTTTTTTAATTTTTTATTTTATAGCATTTAAAACTATTGAGTTAAAACAAAATAAAAATAAAATTTTTTATACAAAACACAACAATCGATTATATTTTAGTGCTTTAGTTATCTTTTTTTTAGTTATATTTTTGATAAATTTTTAAAATTTATAATATTTAAAAATATTTAGTGAAAAAAAAAAGAAAAAACTCGTTAAATTAAGCTCTATCAGCTATCTAAGTCAATTTTATTGCAAAATTTTATATATTTATATTTTATACTATTAAGTTAAATTATAATCATAAAAAAAAAAAAAAAACTACTTACGCAAAATAATGAAAGAGACATCTCCCAACGGCTATATCGATATCTGATTCTCTTCTCCTTCTCTCTCCCTCCTTTGACCTGCTCCAAACCCTAAGCGCTCTCTCGCAATTGCAGGAAATGAAGAACTTGAAGCAGTTGAGGAATACGATCTCCGCCGGTTTCAAACCCTAGTCAAGCGAAGCCAAGGTCGTCTCGGAAGCAGGCTTTGTCGAAGGAGAAACTCTCCATTCTCAGATTTAAAATCGTTGCCCTCCGATTCCGAGCAGTGAGTGGAGCTTGGTGATGGTGCCTATGGTGGTTCTATTTTACTACGTTTGGTATCAATTTGTTTAATGCCGTTGAGAGAATTTAAAAAATGCCGTTTGTTTAATGTCGTTGGGTTGGTGGTTCTTATTGGAGGTACAGCGACGCAAGGAAACCGCCTTCGCGCTCCGACTTCGGTATGTCAAATTTCTATCCTAAATGTTCAATTTTTGCAGATTTGGTGTTTCAATTTTGGTGTTTTTTTTTAAAAAAAAAAAAATCAATCTATTACACATGACCGGCAAAATCACTAAAACATAAACTACCCATTTAGAAAAGAAGAGATCCTAAATCTGCTAAAAATGGATATGAACATATCTTTCCCAAAACTAGGCAATTTTATGATGCTAATTACTTTACAATTATGAACCAATTTACTAAGGTAATGTAGGTAGCTTTTTGGAACATATCTGTAGCCTCCCTGTAATTGGAAGAATTTGGTGATTCTGGTGTCAAATTATATGTAATCATGCTGTGGTCAACTTTGATGCAACTTTCTGGATGATGTCAAGTTTGTCTTAGAGTAATAATATTTATAAAGATATTGTGTGTTCTTGTTGGGTGTAGAGAAAATAAGAAAATGTATTTACGAAGTACTCAAAAAACTGGATGCAGGAAAATCAAAAGTGGGAAGTACAAATAAGTGGATATCATACTCTTATTCTCATTAATATTCTTTAAGAATTTTATATATCTATATTATATCCAGTAATAATACTAGGCACATATTTCAATTCCAGACCAAGTCCCTATGGAGGAGTTTTCTCTCTGTCTGTCTACAATATTGTCCTTTTACTGTCTTACATATAGTTTTCATTTTACCCTTTTTTTTTTTTATTCTTTTTATTCTTTTTGTTTCTTTAAGCCCAGAATGCTCATGTATATGTAATTAATTTTATGGTATCAACTTGAAGCTTATGGATTTTCCTTTTTTAATTGTGTTGAATTCCTCGTTACAGTTTGGTTTAGAGAATACGAGAAATTAACTGGAAGATAAAAGTCATACATGGTGTTCTTTCAATTGGAAAGAAGAAAGTGCGAGGAGGAGGGAGGTGTGTGAATGTTGTAAAAGTCTATAGAGGCTGATACCTGTAAATGGATAATTATTTCTAATGAAAATATGATTTTTTTGGTGTTTGGGTGAAGAGAAAGCTCGGGGATTGTCCGAGGTTCTCTTGCCCTCTGAGTTGGATGGGTGTGTCGATGTGGTGTTCTCTCTTCTTCTCTCTCATTTGCCTTCTTTCCTTTTTTTATTTTTTCTCTCTGAATTTTCTGTTTGTTTCTATCTCTGTATTTTCTCTCTGCTTTTCTCTCCCCTCTCTCTCTCTCTATATGCTTTCTCTCTTGGTTTTCTTTATTTATTTTGTTTTTGCTTTACTTTCTCTTATTTGTTCTCTTTACTTTTTCTTATTGCTTTTTCTTTTATGCTTTCTTTTACATTTTTCTCTCTATTTTCTTTCTCAACAACACTCTACTTTCTCTACAGTTTTTCTTCTCCATAAGTTTTGAATTTTCTTTTTCTTTTTTTTTCTCTCAATTTTTTTCTTTCTATTTTCTCTTACTCATTTCTATATTTGATCTCTTTTTTCTCTCCATTATTTATTCCACATGCTATCATCAATGCCTTTAAAAATGTAAATAATAAAATAATAAAAACCTATACTTTTATTAGAACTAGCTATAATGCTACTATTATGTACAGAGAAAAAAAAAAACGANAGAGAGAGGGATTCGAACCCTCGATAGTTCTTTGGTTCGAACTATACCGGTTTTCAAGACCGGAGCTATCAACCACTCGGCCATCTCTCCGAAAGCTAATTTCTATTTTATTTTTTTTTTCGCTGAATAGAACACGGCCATATGAGTTGATACCATTACTATCTATAGAAAGATATCAGGTATGAATCTATAGGTCTATCTATCTGTATATATATAGATGCATGATCCAGCATGCCCCTTTGTAAAGTAAAAAAACCAACCTCGATTCTATGTCTATGCCTTAAAAAGTGGCAAAAGTCGGTAATAAGTCATATAGAATCAATGATGGAGTCATGGTAAAATACTTCCATGATGCATTTTTTTTTTACAATTTTGGGCTGATAAAGAGATCAAATGGTATAAGTCTTTTGTTGGTAGATTGGAGGATTAGAAACATGACTATTGCTTTCCAATTGGCTGTTTTTTCATTAATTGCTACTTCATCAATCTTACTGATTAGTGTACCCGTTGTATTTGCTTCTCCTGATGGTTGGGCGGGTAACAAAAATGTTGTATTTTCCGGTACATCATTATGGATTGGATTAGTCTTTCTGGTGGGTATCCTTAATTCTCTCATCTCTTGAACCTATTCGCTCTAGATCTACAACTGACCCCTCCCCGAATTCTTTCAGGTTGTGAGACACATTAAAATTCCATATAAGTCCCCAAAATACAAATAAAGAAAAAAAAAAACTAATAAAAATTAGAGGGAGGGGTCAAACTTAAACTTATTGTATTTGTGTATTTGTTTTGGAAAAAAAAAAAATAAATTTCAATTTTATATATTTAAATATATAAATATGAAATAAATATGTATTATAGATTATATTTATATATAAACTATATAAAATATATAAAAAAATATTATATAGAAAATTATATAAAATTATATATTATATTATTAATATATAGTATATAGAAAAAAAAAAATAGAATATTATATAATAATATTATATAATATTATAATATTATTATTTATTATATATTATTATATTATATAGAAATAAAATAGAATAAAATATAAATAAATATATAATTATATAGAATATTATATAGAAATAAAATATATAGAATATTATATAGAAATAAAATATAGAAATTTATAATATAATAATAGAAATTTATAATATAATAAATATATAAATAAAAAAAGAAAGTGAAAGTTTATTAATTTTATTTATTTATTCATATTAGAATATAATAAATTATAAAATATAATAAATTATAAAATTATAATTATATATAAAAATAAAATATAATATAAAAACGAAATGGGGGGGTGTTCTGTTCTGTTTTTATTTATTTTTAATTGCAATAGTTATTTCATTTTATTTGTTCACTAGTTATTTCATTCACCAAAGAGTTATTATTTCATTTGAATTTATATATATATATATATATATATATTCTAGCTTTATCTTCAATTATATAATGAACTAAAAATGCTGGATTGGTTTCCACAGTTTTAAATCGTCTTACAAATGCCCCAAAAGGTAAAATATGTATACGATGATAGTTTTACTAAATGGCTATCATATAATCAAGGATAAAAATATCGATATCGACAGAAATATTGAAAGTTCAAAATATGAAAAATATCGACAGAATATCGATATTGATAAAAAAATAAAATAAATGATGGAAATTTATAAAAAAATATGTAAATTTTTTATGAAACTTCATGATATGTTTATTTATTAAATACTTTATCAATTTAACTATAAAAATTAAAAAAATATTGAATGAAAATCATATTTATTATAATTAAGAGGTTTATAATATTCGCTGATAAAAACAAAAATGTTATTAATTAAGTAATGAATTATTCATTAATCAAAAAAATAATATAAGTACATTATTACTTAAATATAAGTCAATACCACATATAATTTTTTGGTGGTTGAAATTTTTCACTTTCTTCCCATTTATAGTTGTGTATTGAGAGAAATATTGATCAAAATGCACGTTTTCTTGATAATTTTGCATGTAATTGTTAACATGCTAACCATATGGATGTAATATTTCATGTAATTGTCTTTGTTGATAGTCATGATATGGATATGACGTTGATTGACTTTGTTCATAATTATTAGCTCATGATGGTTGAGTTTGAGAATGTATCCATAAGTTATTACTTGACAACATTCCATAACCATTCATTAAATAAGGGTTATAATCATCTTCAATCCTTATTGTTCCAAAATTTATAGAAAAATATTTCTCTTATTGTTGTGATATTTTCATTGTACCCATTTCTATACGTGTATAATTTTTTCCTATAGCACCAATTCCTGGCCTACCTTATCTACTTCCATGATCCTTATCTTAAATTGCACGAGTATAATATTCTTCACATGTGAATAGACTCAATCTCTGTTGAATTAGTGACTTACTTTCGTAACCACTTATAGCTTCACTAGTATATCTATTGATATCGCCACTTGAGCCATAATCGCTATCAGTAGTTGAAAATTCTGAACCTGTACTTTTGTAATCCTTTTTATTTTTTCAATTGATTTAGAATGTCTTTTATTTTTGTCATTGTTTTTTATTGAAAACTAAATGATCGATATCTGATTCTTTCATATGAGCAATTATATTAGTATAAAAAATGATTACAATATAAAAAAATAATACAATTTTATATTGTAGATAATTTACGTGATAAATTATATCTTATATGATTAGATGATGTAAGTTTTAAACTTTTAATCAAATAATTTTTTTAACTTGTTGAAAATTTAAGTCAAAATAATATTCTTATTTTTTAATTATAACTATTTGTTTATTTTAAAATTGTAATAATTGTTTTACATTTTTTTTAATTGTTTCAATTTTACTTTTAAATTTCAATTCGCATAATTATATTTTAACTTAAAATATATTAATAATTATAATTTTAAAATTACTCAAATATTTATAAAAATATATAATATTTTTAAATTTTAATGAACTTAATTTTTTTAAGAAATTTTCATAATTTCCATAGAAATTTTGACCAGTTTGTGAATCAATTACCATGGAAGTTTCGATTAAAATATAGAAAAAATATCGAAAATTTCGACGAAAATTATGTAAATTTTACTCTTTTTTTATTAAATAAATTTATTTCCATAATTTTTTCATCATTGCATATAACTGCAAAGTTCAAACAAATTGATTAAAAAACTTCAAAGATTATGATAATTCATCATGTCAAAGTCGCACGACTAAGTTGGATCTAAACACCCATTATAAAATACCAATAATAAGAATATTTTTTATTAGTTTTTGAAAAACCCTATTTTTGAGAGAGCGAAAGACTAATTTAGTTTTTTAACCACATATCATCAGAATCAAATGGCTATCAAGTAAAAAGTAGTTATCATTTACTTGATTATGAACACAATCAAATTAGGCTCACAACTTTTAGTATGGCAAATTTTGATAAAAACGAATCAAGACCCCACTAAACTATCTAGAAGGGCATTGATAAGAAGCCAATTTAACTTTTGAAACAGCACTCTCAAGCAAAACAAACCATTGTATTTTGCAATATTGGTAAACATTTAATTTTTTATATTTATAATTTTTTTTTAACCAAGTAAGATGTATTTATGTTTTTTAAATGAGCATACTAAATTTATTAATTAATTTTTTAATCAAATAATATGACAGTTTATTTTTTATATAATGATGTGACAGTTTATTAATTGTTGATATGTTAACAATTTTTCATAATCATAAATTGTAAATTAAATAAAACAGTATTACATAATTGGATAATAAAAATTTGATTAATAAATTTAGTCAATCTGAAATTACTCTTTTAAAATACAAAATGAACTTGATTACAGTAAATTTTGCAAATTCATTTCATTCTTTTATTCTTTCTTTTAATTCACTTGTTTTTCTAACAACATCATGAAAATTTAAAAACTACTAAGTAAAAAAATTTTGGTTCTAAAATAATCTTATGGTATTTCATATATACTTGAAAATATAATAGAGAAGAAAACCAATATGTTTTTGGGTTTTTATTTCCTATAATTAAATAAAAAACAAAACAAAGAAATCATGAATTTTCATCATTATCTTTTTTTTTTTTCATTTCCATGTATCCCTCCGCGTTATTAGTTGATGGTATCAAATATTTTGGCAATTATTATTTATTGAAAAACTAAGAATGATCTACATTCTGTAAATCTAATGAAACCACATTATTGTTTTTACCAAAAAAAAAAAATCACATTAATTTATATTAAAAATTTAGTTAAAAATTTAACCACTATAAAATTTACATTTGAAAATACAAAATGAATAATTTTACAAATTTATTTCAGTTTTCTATTTACATTATTTCATATTAAAAATTTAGTTAATAAAATTAATCACTATAAAATTTACATTTGAAAATACAAAATGAAAAATTTTACAAATTTATTTCAGTTTTCTATTTCTTTATTTTAATTTACTTATTTTTCAATAGCATCAGGAATATATAAAAAGTACCAAATAAAATATTTTTGGTTAAAAAATAATCTTTTGATATTTACTATTTACTTGATAAGATAACACAGAAGAAAAACCAACATGTTTTTTGGATTTTTATTTTTTTTAAACGATAATTATTTCCTACTACCAAATAAAAAACAAAGCAAGGAAATCCTGAATTTTCATCATTATCTTCTTTTTGTCATTTCCGTGTGTCTTTCCGTCCATTTTCCCCTTCTCTCCAAACATAATTACAGAATCACACATCCACCTCCCTCAGATTCGCACACAATTCGCAGCAGAAAAAAAAAAAAAAAAGGCATTTGGCACAGCAAAGTGACAGAGACAGAAAAGAGTCAAACAAATCACGTGCCCAACACAGTCTCTCTCTCTCTCTGTCTGTCTGCCATTTTCAACCTTGAAAAACATTCAACCAATCCTCTTCCCAAAACCTCTCTAAACCCCCTCCACTCTCACCACCACCGTGTTCCACTAACGCGCCGCCATGCAAGCGGCTCTAATTTCACCATCTTCATGCCCCACGATCAGAACTTTCATTACTCAAAATGGGTCTCACCCAAGAGCTCTGTTCACTGTCCGAGCATCTGTATCGGACAGTGTTCAGTCACCTCCTTCCATTGCCGTTGAATACCCACCTACTCAAAAGCTCAACAAGTACAGCTCTCGCATCACTGAACCCAAATCGCAAGGTGGGTCTCAGGCCATTCTTCATGGTGTTGGACTCTCCGAAGATGATTTGAGTAAACCCCAGATTGGGATATCTTCGGTTTGGTACGAAGGGAACACCTGCAATATGCACCTTTTGAGCCTCTCTGAGGCTGTGAAACAAGGGGTTAGAGAAGCTGGAATGGTTGGGTTTAGATTCAATACTGTTGGGGTCAGTGATGCTATATCTATGGGGACTAGAGGAATGTGCTATAGCTTGCAATCTAGAGACTTGATTGCTGATAGTATTGAGACAGTTATGAGTGCTCAGTGGTATGATGGAAATATTTCAATTCCGGGCTGTGACAAAAATGTAAGAAAGCTTTTGTGTGTTTTCTCGATTGGATGTTTTTCTGCATAATTGTCAATTTTTTCTGCTATTTCTTGCAGATGCCAGGGACGATCATGGCAATGGGCCGGCTTAACCGACCAAGTATTATGATATATGGTGGAACTATCAAGGTACAAGACATTGGCTCTGATTCTGTTTTACAATTAGCTTTCGAAGTTCTCGAACCGAAGTATATTTGGTTTCAAACTTTCATTTTTCTGAAGAATGTTTTTAATACAATTTTACAGTTAGGGGTTATTGATTTCTTAATCTCAAGATCATTGTCACTCTCCCTTCTCACGTGGCTATCCATCTTCACTTGCTGTTACCATTGTCATTTGCCGTTAATCATTCTCTTTCTCTCTCACTCTTGCTGGATATATATTTTGGTTCTTAAAGCTTAAAAAAGAATAATTTAAAGTCAAGGGATGATTTGTATTTTGCTTAAGTATTTGGTTTATACTTGCCATGAGTCAATTTTCCACAGCTGGAAAAGTCATCCTAATGTGTATTATATATGGTCATTTTAATCTGTTTCAAGTAAGTAAATTATTGTTTATTTTATTTATTACCTTAATTATATATAGCTGGTCACAGAGTAGAAGAATTTGGTTATGGTACTAGTAATTACTTATCTTCCTTCATTATTTGTTCCAGCCTGGTCACTTTCAGGGCCATACGTATGATATAGTATCTGCCTTCCAGGTATGCAGTCTAAATTGTTGTTTTGACTTTGCTTATTAACTCGAGAACTTCTTGTGCTTTTGAATTAAATATATTCATCAAACCATCTCAATTTTCATTTTCTATTGTCTCTGCATTTGCTTTTTACTGTTACCATTTCTTTCTTGGAGCCTTCTATGTGGGAGGAAGTAATTAAGTTGGATATTTAAGTCGAGTAGAAACTTGAATTCCTTCTTCTGCCATTCTTACAACTTATTATTTGTGCTTTACACTTTACATTATTTTGATAAGTAACAAAAAATGCATTGTAGGTTTTAAATCATAAAGAGAGAATTGTTAGAAGTGTAAAGCAATTATTGACGTTGTAATTGTGTTGAGTAGTTGTCTTTGGAATGATGCTATTTCTAAATAGAGTTGTTTGAAGTGTAAAGCGAATATTGACGTTGTAGGTGTGTTGAGTAGCTATATGCGTAAGGAGAGCAATGTGTCATAGCTGTCTTTGGAATGATGCTGTCAAATCCATGGTGTCATCACTACATGATCATTCTGTATACCTACAGTTTTATAATTTTGGATGTTGCTTAAATACTAAGTAGATTTTATTATTTTTTGCTTTTGTTCATAAATTTTGATGTCACATTTTAATTTATTTGACCCTAATTATATGTGGCAAGTTAGTAATGTGATAGTGTTAATTTTGATTGTTATCATAGTGTTATGGAGAATATGTTAGCGGATCCATAAGTGATGAGCAGAGGAAGAATGTAGTCCTTAACTCTTGCCCTGGGGCAGGGGCTTGTGGTGGTATGTATACAGCAAACACAATGGCCTCTGCCATTGAAGCTATGGGAATGTCTCTTCCATACAGGTAGAATATCCTTCCTCAAGTGGCTTTAATTTATTTTTGCTATCAATTTTTTCTTATAATTTTTTGGTTTTTTTTCAACCCCCAATAGCTCTTCAACACCTGCTGAAGACCCATTGAAGCTGGATGAGTGTCGTTTAGCTGGAAAATATCTTCTAGAACTATTGAAAATGGACTTAAAACCACGAGATATTATCACTCCAAAGTCACTATGTAATGCAATGGTTATTGTCATGGCACTGGGTGGGTCTACCAATGCTGTGTTACACTTGATTGCTATTGCAAGGTGAAGAACCAGATTTCCTTGGGCACTAAATAGTTGTATTCCATTAAAATAGCTGATGACATGTTCTTGGCAGGTCTGTTGGTCTGGAATTGTCTCTTGATGATTTTCAGAAGGTCAGCGATGAGGTCCCATTTCTTGCAGATCTTAAGCCTAGTGGGAAATATGTTATGGAGGATGTCCACAAGGTTCTTTATTTTATACACTTCTATGTTATTTTCTCAATGCTTTTGACTGATGTTTTTCAGTCTGTTTCTATCCTATGTCAGCTATTTCTCCTCATTAGTTCATAATGATGATTTTGATAGATTGGAGGAACTCCAGCAGTCATTCGCTACCTTTTGGAGCTTGGATTTTTGGATGGGGATTGTATGACGGGTATGTATGTTTGGATTGTTTGCACGCGTTAAGGAAGATAATGAAGGTTCTATATTATTGTTAATCAAGCAATTGTTTTTAGTTACTGGGAAGACACTAGCTGAAAATGCAAAAAGTTTCCTTCCTCTGTCCCAAGGGCAGGTATGGTGCCTTTTGATTTCTTACAGTAGCCTGTAATTTCTTATATATTACATCTTTATTGAAAGTGTTTGATCTCTTATTCTTCTCTCTTTCTCTATCTTAACTTTGGCACTCAGGACATTATTAGACCATTGGAAAACCCCATAAAAAAAACCGGTCACATCCAAATATTATACGGAAATCTTGCACCACAAGGATCTGTAGCAAAGATTACTGGAAAGGAGGGGCTGTATTTCTCTGGTATTTCTCTATTTATTATCAGTTTTCTGGTTTTCGTAGAATACTTGCCCTAAATTTTCTAGTAAAATGCAATCTACTTTGTGGAAGAATTGTTGATTTGAACATGTTCTCCAGGTCCTGCACTTGTCTTTGAAGGAGAGGAAGCAATGATTGCAGCTATCTCAGAGAATCCAATGAGTTTTAAGGTACAACTTCTAGTCAGTATGATAGAATAATAAATTCCTTGAAGTTGGTGATATATGGTTTTAGTATAAAATATCGGACCAGAGTTTTTCAGCAGTCATGGTAATTTTTTTTTTAATGTTTTTATCATTACGTTGAAATTTTTCAAATAGATAAGTTAGTTTGTTTTTCATAGTTTTCATGAGTAATTGTATGAAGTTTTATAAATTCTGACATAATTTGGGACTTGGTAAATAAAACATGGATATCTGCCAATTATCAGTTCCATCTCAAATACTCTTTCTTCTATCTCATATGTCCTTAAATCATGGCTTTTACCTCTCGTCAAAATCAAGTTTAATTATTCCTTCCAACTCAACAAATTATGGTTACACACACACATATATGTATTTAATGATATCAAGTTTAATTTTATTCCTTCCCAACTCAACAAAGTATGGTTCTATGAAAATTAATCATTTTCATGAGTTTCCAACTGAAAATTTCCAATGCTTGGAGCATTATATTTCAAACTTTCTGGTTGCAGAATAGTTGGTAAGACATCATCAGCATACCCATCGTTTAATATTTCATAATGTTCTGCCAGATCTAACATGATGAATTGGATGTCTGATTTCTTGTTTATATTTGGTATCTTGTAGGGTAAAGTTGTGGTTATTAGAGGAGAAGGACCTAAGGGAGGACCAGGCATGCCTGAAATGTTGACACCAACTAGTGCAATAATGGGAGCAGGTCTAGGGAAGGTATAGTTTCACTAAGCTGGCTTTTTCCCCCCCTTCTTTTTTCCGATTGTAAAAGAACATAATGTATATGCTCAATGACATTATCGATGTTATGTTCAAGCTACATTATACCGATTTACTATACAATATGATTTACTTGTTTTGAACATGATACTGGTTTTGAACTTTGCAGGAGGTTGCATTATTGACGGATGGTAGGTTCTCGGGCGGATCACATGGATTTGTTGTTGGTCACGTTTGTCCTGAAGCACAGGTGCTTTAACATTTTGTCCATTTGTTGTATTTGAGTTCTTATGTCAGTATTTATCATTGTCATCCATGTATATCCTGAAGATAGGTGCTTTTGCTTTTTGTTAAACTGATTGCATTTTTAGTTCTTATTTTTTTTTTGATAAATTTGTTTGTTCTAAAACCATTGCACATTGTTTTCAGGAAGGTGGTCCAATTGGTTTGATAAGAAACGGAGACATCATCGTTGTTGATGTTCAAAACAGGAGAATAGATGTTCAGTTAACGGATGAGGAGATGGAAAAGCGAAGAAAACAATGGGTTTCACAACCATATAAGGCTAATTCTGGAGTGCTATACAAGGTACATGTAAACCTGCTTTATCAACTATGATTTCCCCATTTAAAATCGTCTTTAGTTAAAAAAATGATTTTTTTCCCCCCTCAGTACATCAAGAATGTGCAGTCAGCTTCAAGGGGATGTGTGACTGATGAGTAACGAAAGAACTGTAAGGTTTAAGGCTTAGAGTTTGTTAGCAAGCTTGAGGTAGTATGCACCACAGCATGCTGGGTTTCGATATGCGGCTCTCTAGGATATCTATCGATCTATCTAAATTTTAAGCATATTTTTTTATTTGAATTACATTTTAAGAAGTTCGTTTGATGGTTTTTCTTTGTTGAATTCACCATTATTTCCCCAACTAAATTGTGGGGAAAAAATGGTTATCTCTTACAGTTGGAAACTTTGCTTTTTAAAAATTCAACTGCATTATGTGGTCAAAGTGTTAGAATGTGTTGTTACAGCATTGCTATATATATCATGTCAGATCTGATCTAACTATATAAACATATCCATCCATAGGCTTTTCAAGCAAATTTCCCTGTTCCTAATTGTAGTAAATGATGTCAAAAATCCTAGAAGATTTTGCAACTGTACCTATCTATACGAAAGCTGTATGAGAGAGTATTCATAAATGTGGCACAAGATATTGGTTTTGAATGAGAAATATAAACTTTTTATCGAAAAAAAAAAAGAATGAGAAATATAAACTGGGATATCGTTGGTCTCAATGCATATCTTCACATTTTTCTTTTATTTCTCTACTCTATTTAGTTCATTGAAACAAAAGTACAAAAATAACTTATGTGAGTTCTCTAGACACAAGTAGGAGGTTAAATTTAATGAAACTATTTGAATTATATATATATATATATATATATATATATATATATATACAGTCAGTCTATTATCATGTATATATGATAGTATGTGATTCAAAAGCTAAGATTAAATTTTAAATAATATTAAAATATAGCTTAAATAGCTAATAATCTGGATTCTTTTTTATCTAGCTTTACTTCACTTCTCTCATTTTCACTTGTACGAGGAGATTTTTTTGCCTTTTTTTTTTTTTTTTTTTTTTCCTTT
>QANX01000797.1:0-66654 GCA_003254975.1 Ochetophila trinervis | reverse complement strand
ATATATATATATATATATATATGTTTGGAATAATATTACTATGAAAGAAAAATGAGGATTTTTTTAATTTGGTGAAAGATAAATATTTCAGAGATACTAATGTTAATAAATCTGAAACGAAGTATGACTTCAATGCCACAGCAAATATCTGTAACATAACAAATTATTTGTATTATAATCCATTGCGGACTATGATTCTAGACCTTTCAAGAATCGATTGTAATGAAGATGTCTAAAACAAAAAAGAATCAATTGTAAAGAAATTTTTGTGTGTTTCAGTGTTTGATAAAATTTGGTTTTAGGTTGATATTAAAAGTTAATGATTTATAATTTTGGCACTTATAAAATCAATAACAGTAATAAGAAGGGTGGTTCCATTCATTCTAAGTTTATCACCAAAAAAATAAAAAATGGTAGTTTTGTTTATACTATAAATTTATTAGGTACTTTACATTCTACACACATTTGAACCGTATTTTTACTACTTACACTAATAAATTATGCCTATTTTATGTTTACTGAATGAAAATTAACTTAAATACACTGCAAGGGAATATTCCATATTGCGTGTACATAATCCATACAAAAAGCGCACGCTCATTCAAAAAAATTACCAAGAGAAAAACACAGGCAAATAAAACGCGAACAACATGAGCAAATAGAATATGAATAGATATAAAATCGATTTTAAGAAAAACTCTCAAGCTAAATATTTACATTTTCAAGATTGAAAATGATGATTTGTCTATTTTTCTTTTTTTATCTTGTCATCTTCATCATTAAACTCCAAAGTTAAGGTTTATGATTTTTTCTACACCGTAAAATATAAATAAGATTTGTATTTTTACCAAATTGTGAAAGGGATGAGTATAATGTATTTTTATTTTCTATTTAAGGTGTTAAAATATATTTATGACTTTTTATCAATAAATATTGTTAGAATGTTAAAAAATATTAAAATTATAATATTCCTAACAATTTTTTTGGTGCGAATAGAACTATTTTAATAAAAAAACTAAGAATTAGGAGAAGGGCAGCTTCCAAAAAGCTATTTATTTCCAGAAAATCTACAACACTCCTAAATAGTTATTATAATTTCATATTTCTTCCTCTACAAGAAAACTATCATTTTGTTTGCCTATCCTTTCTATTTCTATGTGTTTTTCCCTTTTTAATGTTCAATCAAATTATGTATCATCTAAAACACTATTTCGCACTTGGAAAATATTATCTTTTTTTGTTTTTTGTTTTTACTCTATATGTAATCTTTTTTACTCCATCAATGTTTATTTGACTATAGATAAAAAAAATTATTTTAATATTAATAATATAATAATAATTCACTACAGTTTATCAGACACTTTTTTTGTTTGTTTTCTATCAGACACTTTTTATTATTATTTATTTTATAACACTTTTTTAATTATTTATTTTATAACCCTTTTGTCAATATAATTTATCAAATATTTTACTGTTCCGTACAAATCAAATGACAACGATTTTTTGATAGGCTACACTATTTTTTTTTTGGTATTTATAAATTACAATCATAACAGATTTTCCTATGCTGGAAGAAAGTAAATAAATTGTGTTTATTTGGTAATTAAATAAATTGTGTTTATTTAATAATAATAATATTAATAATAATTAAACGTAACTGATATTAGAAACCATGATTGAGCTAAATATAAAATAAAAAATTAGAAAAATAGACCGCGGTTTTCAGACCCATAACTGCCACTAACTAATGGATCAAAAAAATACAAAAACTGCAATTAACCGGGAAGTCACTTGGATCCTCCACTTGCTCCTCAGAGCTTCTTTTCCACTTCCATGGACGCACACGATAAGCCAATCCATTTCTCAATGCACCGGATTCTCCTCCATCTTCTTCCATAATTACACATCTGCCACTTCCTCCACCAACTTCACAAAAGCTCAACTTCCTTTTGTTTTTCTCTGTTCAACAGCTCTCTCTCTCTCTCATCCATGGCTTCTCTGCAAACCCATCATCACCATCTCCAATTTCACCGTTTCTCTTCACTCCCGCCCAGACTCTATTATCTCAGAAACCTGAAGCTCTCTCAGCGTTTCTCGGCCTCGGTTTCTAGGAAAGGTAGAGTTTTTGCTTCCAAAGTAAACTTCAGAGGCAGGGATGGAGTCTACTCCAAGATTTTCCCCTGCAAAAGTGGTACGGAGATTGGAAAGGTTTTGGTTGAGGAAGAAATCGAACGGCCTCCGTTTGATATCAACCTTGCTGTTATTCTTGCGGGTTTTGCATTCGAGGCCTATACTAGCCCTCCGGTAAATCATTCTTGTCATATTTCCCACTTCATTTATTTATTTATTTTTGAATTGGGGTTTGTTTGGTTACTAAGAAAATTGGGGAAAAGGAAAGGAAGTTCAAATTTTGCAGTTGAGTCGACTGATACTTATATAAAGAAAGAAAATTTACGAACTTGCAATAATGGCGACCATTTTACAAGTCTGTTATAGCTAATTGGATGAATGAAATGGGTTAAAAAAAAAGGAAACCTAGAAGAATCATAATTTCATTTTCTTTTTCTTCCCTGCTCCAATTTAGGTTTTTAACTGGGATTGATTTTCTTGGCTATACTTTTCTCAGGATAATGTTGGTAGGCGAGAAGTTGATGCTGCAGATTGCAAGACTGTCTATCTGTCAGAGTATGCAATTCCCTACTTGATACTTACAAATTAAGCTGTTTCTTTTCATTTTATTTTTTAATGAAAAGATTCTTGTTATTTTGTTGCCATGAACACAACTAAACAATTACAAGCAAAATGGAAATGAAATTCATAAACTTTCATCAGTGATGAAATTTTGAGTTTTATCAATGCAGGTCATTTGTCCGTGATATATATGATGGCCAATTGTTTGTCAAGTTGCAAAAGGGTTTCAGTCTTCCTGCCATGGACCCATGGGTGGGTTAAACTTTTCAGACTATTTCTGTTTAGGTTTAGCTGTGACAAATAATTATCTTTTCTATTGTCACTATATTTGATGTTTCAGTCAAGTTGTTTTGTTTTATGGTTCCAATTTTTATGTTCTCTCAGGGGACAAGTGATCCTTATGTCGTCATGCAATTGGACGGTCAAGTAGTCAAAAGCAAGGTTAAATGGGGGTAAATTCTTGGTATTTCCAATTTTATTTGTGAAAACTTCTAGAGACTTGAAAATGAGAATCTTCGTGATTCATTGACGTGCTTTACTTTTTAGACAAAATTGAAAGACAAATCTTCCTATAGACTATCTTGTTGTCTTGGATAGTAACAGAATGACCTTGCATCTGGACTGTCTAACATAATAAGTTATGTGTTATTATCCTAGAATAGTTGGTACAAAATTATTACTTTACAATATTACCGTAGCTCATGATGTTCACATTTAAGGGAGCGGAGAATAATTCCCATCATGGGCTCTAGAGTCTAGCCTCTAGGGAAATTCTATAAGGGAAGAGATTACCTTGTTATTTATGTAATCTCTTCCCTTATGTGTAGAGCCAATTTCCTTCTTAATACTTGATTCTAAAGCAATTTTGGATTGATTATTATTACGTATAAACTTAACTGCTACATTTGATTGAAATTTCCTTGGAGTTTTCTGGTGGGAATATTGAGCATAGAATTAGCTTGTTTAGTCAAGAATATTGAACTGTCTCATTGGTTAGGAACCACGGTCTTTTTGGTGATAATATCATCAAATGTAAGAGCCCGTCCTAGAAAAGAGAAAATCTAAGAGCTATACATGTTTTATTTTTTCTTCACTATATAACATTAACTCAAAATTCAGTTGATGTAGAAACCATGGATTTGTCATTTGTCTCAACTCATAGGTTTGATAATGTGCAAATGTTTAATTATTACAGGACAAAAGAGCCAACCTGGAATGAGGAATTCACTTTCAATATCAAGCAGTTTCCAAACAAAAATCTTCAGGTCACTATGCAACCTTTGTTGAAGCTCTGATTTAATTTTCTTTCAGAAAGTTTTAGTCTTGTCTCTCTTTCCCCTTTCTTTTAGCTTTTTCAAATTACTAGCTTGTGATTTTCTTTTTGGTTTATAATGCTGCTTTATCACTTTTTACATTTATTGAATACCTCATTTGCTAGTAATTCCCACTTGCTTAGGACAATCAAATCGAGAAAGGATGTGCCCATAGTTGAACTATTCTGCTGATTCGAGTTATGTAACAAGTGGTTATAATTTTAGATTGCAGCTTGGGATGCAAACCTTGTAACTCCACATAAACGCATGGGGAATGCAGGCATCAGTCTTGAACACCTCTGTGATGGTGAGTATCCAGAGAATCACTTTCATGACATTGATGTTTGAAACTTAATTGGATTATTATGCTGCAATATTTTTAAAGGAAGTTGATTTCTCTTTTTGTCCTAGCAAACATGTCATTATGCTTTTCTTAATTTACTCCAAGCGTATTAATTGCTAGAAGGGCTATAATCATGCATTGCCCTTCAGTTTTAGTTGAAGTTGTGGTTCCAGGAACATAAATAGGAAAAGTTTCTAATGTTGAGCAGATTAAATTGAAACAAGGGATGCAAAATTTTGTTTTATAAATGATAAGAAAAAAACTATGTTTTTTCTAGGAAACTCGCATGAGGTAATGGTTGAATTGGAAGGAATGGGAGGTGGTGGCAAGTTACAATTAGAGGTAAGTTTCCTGGTGAAGCAAAATTTCAAATGGGTGCAGAGTTCCAGGGAGAAGAAGAACCTTGCAACGTTTCTTATTTGCAACACTGACCTTTTCCTATTTGTTTCAACTACGGATAATTGCTTATGAAAATATTTTAAAAATGTTTATATTTCTTTCTAATTACTAATTTTTAAGTGCACTTAATAAGGTAATTGATGTAATTTGCTTTTCTCCTTAATAAATGTGATGCTAACACTATATGAAAGGTGATCTCCTTATTCTCTTTAATTCTCCTCCATTTTAATTTTCACTACAACATTTGCGTGTTTGTCTAGGTTTTCCAAAATTGCTTCATTAGTAATTATAAACTTGTAAGATCTATGTTTCAAACATGTCATTTTTTTAACTTAACATTCTGAGTTGTATTTCTGAGGTTTCAGGTTAAGTATAAAACTTTTGATGAAATTAAGGAGGAAAAGAAGTGGTGGAGGGTTCCATTTGTTTCAGAATTTTTGCGTCAAAATGGTTTTGAGGCTGCTTTGGAAAAGGTTGTTGGTTCTGAAACTGTCCAAGCACGCGAGTTTGTGGAATATGCTTTTGGGCAGTTGAGGTCCTTCAATGATGCATACCTTGGGAAGGATAGGCTTTTAAACAGTGAAAGCACAGAAGGTAATGGGGAATCTAATAATCTTATGCCTGTGACAGACATTCCTACACAGATGGATGTTACCATTGAAGACCATTCAAAAGACACAAGCGAAGGTAGTGGGAACAATTTAGAGGTGTTTAACAGAGACTATAATGGAGTGGGCAATGGAGATCCAGTAACAAAAATTGGTGAGGAAATGCAATCATATAAGCATTTCTGGAAGAACTTTGCAAATCTTATCAATCAAAATATTGGTCAGAAATTTGAACTCTCAATTCTGGATAAATTGAAGTGGGATGGATATGACTTATTAAATAAAATTGGTTCACAGTCCAGAAAGATAGCCGAAGCAGGCTATATTGAATCAGGGCTTGCAACTCCAGATGGAACGGATGATGGTAAAGATAAAGAAAATGGATCACTTGCCAGTAACACGCTTCAGTCTTCATTACCAGATATAAGGAAAGCAACAGAGGATCTACTGAGTCAAACTGATTCTGTTTTAGGTGCATTAATGGTTTCGACTGCTGCAGTTTCTAAGTCAAACAAGGAAGCACGTCTTGTTGGAAAGGGTGACTCTAAGCAAGAGGATGCTTCCAATGTGAAAGATGGTGTTTTAAAATATTCCAAGAGGGAGGAGCTTGGTAGCTCACAAGATGGATCAGTGTTGGATGAAAATAAAGCTGAGGAGATGAAAGCACTCTTTTCAACTGCTGAAACTGCCATGGAGGCTTGGGCAATGCTCGCTACTTCTCTGGGACATCCTGGTTTTATAAAATCTGAATTTGAGAAGATATGCTTCTTAGATAATTCAACAACAGACACGCAAGTAATGTTTTCTTTTGTAGAGACTTTCTTTTTCTTATATTTCTATAAAATTCTTAGAATCCAAGAGGTGTTTGTGGTGAAACCTTAATTTCTCGTTTTAAGGATTATATTCTGCTGCAGGTGGCAATTTGGCGAGATTCTGTGCGGAGAAGATTAGTTATTGCTTTTCGGGGAACAGAACAGGTAGTACATATCACCATTGTTTGTGGCGTTGTGATACATCATACTTGTTCAATTTTTTATTTTTATTTTTATTTTTGATAAACGTACTTGTTCATTTTCTAAAAGCTTACATATTGAATTTTTCAGGCAAGATGGAAAGATTTGATAACAGATCTAATGATGGTTCCTGCTGGGTAATATTTATCCATTTATCCAAGTTATTATTTACTTGTTTCATGTTTAGAAGTGCTTTTTTTAGAGCTCATCTGTGGCAATGTACCTGATATTTCGGTGGCCATTGGTCCCAGGAGAAAACAAAAAAAAGTTACAGCTACTGTTAGTTTTGAGGTTTCCTTTATGTTATTCAAATCAAATTGCCACATCATTATTCAGAACAGAATAGTGCTCCATTTGTTGACAGCAAAAACAGTTCAATTGTATTTCAAATTAGCTTTTAGCTAAACAGCAAAGAAATAAGTAGTTGCAGCACAGTAATTTACTAGAAAAATATATGATGCTATGTTTTGTAAGTTTTATATCTAGGGCAATGATTATAGCAATTATTCTTCCTAAGATGTCTCCTTGCTCGTACTGCATGCAAGCAAATCTTGTCTTCAGAAGTATATTAGCCCTCTCTGGTGTTAGAAATCATTTCACATACACTATCTTTCCTTCCCAGTTTGTTTTGTCTTTTCCAAAGTCTAAGCTTGGATCCTATAATTTTGACATGAGTCCATACATTTTATAGGCTAAATCCTGAAAGGATAGGTGGAGATTTGAAGCAAGAAGTTCAGGTAAGCAACTAACTCATAAACCATATATTAAGTGGTATTTACAATGTGAAAGGGTTGTTTGAAACAAACAAGACCTACTTTTCATATACTAATTGTGATAAAGTTATTTCAGGTCCACAGTGGTTTTTTAAGTGCATATGATTCAGTCAGGATAAGGATCATCTCTCTCATTAAATTGGCTATTGGTTATAATCTGTAAGTTATGCTTTTATTCAGATTTATTTAACTAAGCCTGAGCATGAAACTGATTTCTTTCTTCTTTATGGTAGAACCTATTATAGGAGAGTTGATAATTGAAACAATTCCGTGGAACTAATTTATATTAGGATTCTTTCATTAAATAGTTTTCCTTGAATAACACTGCTCTTTTTGTCAACTTTCTGCGGATATTAATGCTTCTAGTATCATCTAAAGTTATATCTAATATAAATTCCCAGAAAATTTAGACAAAGTTAAATCTCACATTAACAATATTTTATTTGCCTGCTCTCCATTTATTCCTTGTCATTTTTATTTATTATTTTATGCCTTCTAAACGTTAGTTGTCATCCTCCAATAAAGATATTGTATCGAGTAAAATGAAAGAAAAAGACAATAAAAAATGGAAGTTTGACATATAACTTGATTGTCAATAATACCGTATCATCTCTATTGTATCTGAGAAACAAGTATTTCATTTTATATTTTTATAAAATTGAGTTAAATTTGATAGCATGGACTGAATAAACGCAGTGTAATAATGTCTTCTTTCTTTTTAATTACATAAAGTTGAGTCCTCGTGCATGTCAAGTATTTCATTTGATATGTTATAAAATTGAATTAGGTTTGATTGTATTGACTATAAACTGGATGTAGTAATGTAGTAATGTCTTCTTTCTTTGTAATCATGTAAAGTTGATTCCTTTTGCATGTCAAGTTCTCTTAATTATATAATTTTTAAAGGAGAAAGAATTGCAACAGGGAAAGAAATTATAGTGCAGAACATTACTTGGACATAGGGGAAAATCTTTTGGTATAAGGAGAACTTAATTGATTAAGTTTCTTTCATTTTGTAATACACATGTATTATGAAATCCAATTCTTTGTTTCCAGTTGAGTAAGCAAAACCTATATGTTTTTGTATGACAGTGAAGATAATGCTGATCCACTACCCAAATGGCATGTTTATGTGACTGGACATAGTCTAGGCGGTGCATTGGCTACTCTTCTTGCTCTTGAACTTTCAACAAGCCAACTGGCAAAGTGAGTTTCCCCCCCCCCCCCCCCCNCCCCCCCCCCCCCCCCTAACCAATTAAAATATTAGATGTATGCATGCTAATATCTGCCTGCTTCCGTGTTACATAACTTGGGAATGATACATCTCCAGTCTAAGTGTCAAATTTCTTTTGTCTCAAAGTGTTTCGACATATTTGAGTGTCTGCTAGACATATCATACCTTATCAAGGCAATAAGACCATCTTCTATTGCCAGATGAGTACAGGGTAAAGTGAAGAGTCCTGGTAATTTAGCTTAGCCATCTTCATTAATTATATAGCAGCGTGAAGCTGCATATGACATTTTTATAATATTTAGATATTCCAGAAAGTTGCGAGCCCATGTAACCTGAAACTAGATATCTTTGTCATTGTTTAATTTGAAGATATATTAAATTCAACATACTTAAATATAATTTTCTGTATTTCTGCATATCAGGCGTGGGGCAATCTCTGTGACCGTGTATAACTTTGGATCTCCTAGAGTTGGTAACAGAAGATTTGCAGAATTTTATAATCAGGTAATAAAATAACGTATTTTATGACTAGCCATCTTGACACTAGGGCATCATCTCCGAAATTTTACAATGGGTTCTTTTATCTCTATTGAGCATTTTTTAAGTTATTGAATGACACTTCAGGTAAATAGCATCTTCTTCTTCTTCTTTTTCCACTGACTCTTTCTGTTTCTGTTCAAGTTATTCCTGGTTGGAAAATCTTTTTTCTATTTCTCACCACTCAAAATGCTGAATTGTGGTCCATTTCTTAGCTACTAACTTACCGAAAATACTGACCAGATATGCCAAAATGTAAATTTATATTGTTGACCTCTCTTATCTCTCTGCTACACACAGATGAACCATATTTCCTCGTGCAACAGTTCCTTGCCCACAGGCACAACCCCACCCACCCATAATATTAAGTCTGTCAGTCAGAAATTATTCTCATAAACAGTGGCTGGTTTCTCAATTACTCTTATTGGAAGCTATATGTTTACTGGTGAATGTCTACACAACCCTTGTCATTTGCATTTGCATGTGTAGGAAGTTAAAGATAGCTGGAGAGTTGTAAACCACAGAGACATTATACCTACAGTGCCGCGCATGATGGGCTATTGTCATGTAGCTCAACCTGTTTATTTAGCAGCAGGCGATCTAACAAATGCTTTGGTAGGTAGTTCTATTGGTTTTATAGACTAGTAATTTCTCTTTTTATATGCCTAAAGTCATGAAACTGAGTTCAAGCTATTTGACTTGTTGACCTAATGAATATTAATGGCATGTGCTATTTATATTTATTTGTTGAAGACAAAATGGAGTTGTCATGTGAGTTATTTAGGTTGCTGGGTTCTGAGACTAAATGTCAACAAGAAATTTGATATGACATTTTGGAATACTTAGTTTTAGATTAGAGTTCCTTTGAGCATAACTTAACTTCAATTCTTTGAATGGCTTTTTTGCCATTTTTACCCTTGGGATTTTTAAGGTTTCCCAATCTTGATCCCCTACTGGGGAATACGTAGCATATTGGACTATGTGATTGTTTGTTCTACTTCTCATTAAGTGATTTTACTACCGATTTCTCTTAGGATGTTCCTCATTATCTAGGCATATATCTGTCAATTATTGAACCAATCAAATTCATGTCCCAAGGGAACATAAATCCTAGTATCCGTATCCCAATTTCTGGTAACTGTCAGCATCAAAAGCTGGAGCTTATGCAATATTAATTTCAATCTATATGCTTATTTACTCTTTTATTATTATTATTATTGTTGTTGTTGTTATTGTTCTTGTACAACATCACAAATAACTTCAACACTTGCTATCCAGGAAAATTTGGAACTTATGGGAGATGATTACCAAGGTGATGTGATTGGGGAGTCCACGCCAGATGTACTTGTCAGTGAATTTGTATGTACTTTTTAGTCTCTTTTTGGCTTTATACTTTCTATATATATTGTAATGTTATATTATCAAAATGGGTATGGATGTGCTTGCGCATTAATATCAACTTTTTCAACTTCACCGTGCATGGTTTAAAATTCACTTTATGTGTACTTATGTTTTGAGCATTGTCTGAGCGCGGGGAGGGAGAGAAATTGGTGTAGCATATTTCTTCTTCAAGTCTAATCAAGTGTCTAAAACTATCCTATTATATCCTACTCTGGCTTTGTAAAAACTGTATCCAAGTAAAACACTAATTCAAGGTTCAAGGAATCCCATGAAAGTAAAATGAACTAGGCATACCCTACCTATTGTTAATGATCTCAATCTTATTCCACTGGCTTTCAGGAAGATAGTCTAAAAATACTATTATTTTTATTGGAAAAGTTTAGTGCTTAACCATCAGATTTATAAGATATCTCATATTCATCTTCAGCAATCTCTAAAGAGCTGGAGATCCTTCTTTAATGAGTTGATATTTTATCTCCAAATGTAGCTTTTTCTATTTTGACAACAAAATTGTTGGCTTCATACAGATGAAGGGTGAGAAGGAATTTGTTGAAAAAATATTACAAACTGAAATAAGCATATTCCGATCAATCAGAGATGGCAGTGCACTTACGCAACATATGGAGGATTTCTATTACATCGCATTGCTAGAGGTAAATATCATCTTTTTTTGGTTAACTTTTATTCATTGCACTGATTGCAACATATTACTTTGAGATCTTGATAATTATCAGCATGTTTTTGTGTTCAATTATTCATTTATTATCATTGTTTTAGTTGGGTTCTGAGCCATTTTTACTTATTTTTACCAGCATGTGAGATCTAATTACCAAACTGTTGCAACGTCCAACTCCACTGAAGAAGATAGCCAACAATCAACTGAGGTTTAGCATCTCTAGTAATAGACTAATAGTCACTTGTTATGTCTATATTTTGTATAGTACTGGTATATAATTGTATCATGATTCAAAAGAATATATATATATTTTTTTCCTTTTTGTATAATTCTGAAGTACATTAAATTGTGCCCTATCAAGTATAATAATTTTTCTAGATCCCATAACCTTTTCCATCTTTCCTTGCTATAATCCAACTGAAAGACAAAAGAATGCTAGGCATACACGGATATTGTATTTCATTAAACATATCAAATTGTAGATATCAGTTTTACATAGGAATAAGATTTGATAGAGAGAAAATATATACATTATATAAAATACAAAAAATAACAAGCTATTTACTATTTTTACAAAAAAAAGGAAAAAAAGGAAAAAAAAGGTTTTTACTTCCACAGCTACAATAGTACACATTAAATTGTATCCTATCAAGTATAATAACTTTTCTAGATCCCATGACCTTTTCCATCTTCCCTTGCTATAGTCCAACTGAGACAAACAAATGCTAGTCATACATGGATATTGTATTTCATTAAACATATCATGTTGTAGAAACTATTTTCACACAAAAAAAGAAAAGAAAAAAAAAGGAATTTACTACCACAACTACAATAGACAACCGTTGGTTTCTAGATCCATAAACTTTTCCATCTTTCCTCAACATATAGACATAATATTGTACTTACATTCATGGAATATTGTATCAATAAACATATAAAATTGTAAATATCAGTTTTACATACGAAAAAGATGTGATAGAAGAAACAAAAGGCAACATAATAATAATACTAGTAATATTAACAAACAAGAGATCGGGGACCAATTTTACATAGAAAAAAAAAAGAAAAAACAGAAAAATTCATATGTTAGGAACAATCCAACAAGGTAGCGAATAATTATTGCTCTTACTCTGTTGAAACAGTGGTTCCATAACATCACCATTAATCAGCAACTTGTATAGCCCAAATTCAGATTCATCAGCAAAGTAAATCGAATTTTCTTCGCATTCTGGAAAATGTCCAGCACATACTGCCATAATCTGGTGATTTGCAATAAAAAGAGACTGACCACACAAATTCTCTTGCTGTTCCCATATATTCTCACCTGGGTTCAACTTGTAGATTCTTATTTCATGCGCTCTAGTAGAGCCATTGTAATATGTTAACAGATAAACAAAGAAAAGCTCCCCCATCGATTCCACAATATTTCTGTAACATCTTACGTTTTTAGAATCGGATCGGTGTTTGTGAAGAGTTGTAGACATAGAAAGTTTAATAGTTGAAACTTTTGTTGGATTAGGATTGCCAAAGTTCCAAACATCAATCCCCGATTCATACAGAGCATAGAGTTTGTCCTTATGATATGTAATACCGTGGTACCTTGGTTCTCCGTTATTTTTCGTCCCGTAGGTCCATGGATTACTTTCACCATGCTTATAGAATGCAAGCCTTCCGATGCCATAAAGCATTGCAACTTGAAAGTTTTCAGTACGAGAAGGATCCGAGATGAGGATGGCTTTGCGAATTCCCAACCATCTTGACAATTCCTTAGATTTTCGGGCAAATGGGTTTACAATATTATTGGTCAGCGTTGATGGGAATTGGATTTTAGCACCTGAGAATGGATTGAGAAGAGATGGGTTGTATTTATTATCCCAAATAATCAACCACCCATACGAGGACCCCACACAGTGAATCAGGCCGCGAAAGCCATCTAGCACGCTGTTGAGCCTGTAAACCTTTTTCTCCGAGAGATTGAAGAAGCAGCGAGAATCGGGGTCGTCTTCTCTGTCACTAGGAAGCATAAGCCATGGAGTTTGAGGTACTGGAGTGTAGAATGGAGAAGAGATATAGGAGTTCTGAAGCAACAGAGCTGATGTAGACACTGCTTTGAAGCGTAGGAGGTCCACGAATGGAAGCTTTTTGATGATTAATTGCACCACTTCAGTTGGAAGATCGGACCAGCTTGAGTTCTAGAGAATTCAAACAGGAAATTCATCAAACACGTTTAGAAATAGATAAGCATTTTCTCAGATGCGGATTTTAACAAAACCCAGAATGAAAAACATTTAAATCAACCGCACATAGAGAATTAGAGACAGAGATACAGAGGAGTATGAATATAAGGGAGAGTTGGTACGGAGTTGAGATTGCCACTCTTCGGCTTCTTGCTTGTCGTCCCCATCTCTTCTCTTCCGCCACAAAATCGCTTCCTCGCTTACTTTTTTGATCGAACCAACTAGTTTGACTTATTATTGAAAGAAATTCTGCTATATGCTTTTTTTTTTTTTAATTAAAATTATGTAATGCTACATGTACTGAAAATATTTATCAAATTTGCACTAAATAATATTATTAGTATATATTTATATAATCCATGCTACATGTTTTTATTCTAATCGTAATGAAGTTGTTTGGATATTTCTTTGTTCAGAGTTACAAATCAATTCACCAAAAAAAAAAAAAAAAAAGAGTTACAAATCAATTGTCCTTCGAGACTATTTTTTATTTTATTTTTCTTATTTTTTTAATAAATTTGTGGGCCTTTGGTGGTGACCTCACATCCTATTTTTATATACTTGATCATAGCTTTGGTTTGACGCTATTTAGGGGTGTACAAAAATTTGTCAACCCAATCCAACCCGGCCGATTCAATCCAACCCAATCTAATCCATTGAAAAATTTGAATTTTTGGGTTGGGTTGGGTTGGATGATATCTAACCCGCTAACTTCGGGTTGGGTTGGGTTGGGTGGTAAAAAAACCCGATTAACCCGACCCAACCCGTATATATATTAAAAAAAAAAATTCCCCCCCCCTCTCTCTCTCTCTCTCTCTATTTTTCATTTGTGATTTTGAGTTCCTAGTTCAATTACTATATTGTATTTCAATTCTTCATTTGTGATTTTTTTATTTTTTTTTTCAAAAAATGTGCATACTCTACTAATGTTTTTTACTTCCGAAATGCATGTCATTGATATCATAAAGCAATTTGTTTTTCTTGTTAAACTCTTAATTAAAAGGGAGTGAGTGAAAGAATGAATGAATGAATTTTTTTTCGATTTGAACAACATGTAAACAATGCCTTATTAATTGATTTATATAAAATCTAATAAGAATTTGATGGCTCGAGTATTCGTTTTTATGTTAAAATGTTGCAACCAATCCAATATAGGGAACTTGAAAATGATATTGCTTTCTTGCAACTTTTCTGTGACCTGAACAAAGAAATATATATACTAATGTTTAATCAATTTTATTTACTTAATCAAATTAATATTGTTTAATATATACTATTTGTAGTTTTTTGCATTATAATAGTTCATGTAATTTATTTTTGCAAAAATAAAGAGGAATGAAGTTAAGTTATTGACTAAAATTTAATTTATTAAAAAATTAATTTTGACTAAATTAAAAATAAATTAACCCGATTAACCCGACCAACTCAACCCGCACTCTATGGGTTGGGTTGATTTTTTTTTTAAATCCGGCAAACCCAACCCGTGTACACCCCTAACGCTATTGTTTATGTTTTCACTTTTAAATTGGTTAAATCTTAATCACAGCTTCAGTGACCGTTATCGTTTATTTTTCTTTTATTTTGTCAAAATAGGTGATTGCTTTAAATGTTCCGAATTAATAATATACACATCAACACGGTAGCAGTGATGATATCTAAAAGTAAAGAAATATCATTAATTAAGTGTATATTGATTTTCCTTTCGCACAAAAAGTTTATTAATTTGCTGTAGAACTTAAGCACGCTATTTGTTTAATTGAAAACAAACGAAAATAGTTTTTTGGTAATGATTCTTTCAGCAAACCTGTAAAAATTAAAGGAAAAAAAATATTGATGCCACTTCAAAGGATTTGTTTAAGTCATGGGCAAGGCTTTTTTTTTTTTCCCCACCTTTTTTTAAACGGTCAGGGTGTCCCAGGGCTAAACTTTTATTTTCATGATTTGTATAATTCTATTATTTCTTCAAAACTTTTAGAAAAACCAAATTATTTATCAAATTTATTTAGTAAAATGTGTTATTATATCAATATTTTAAAATTTAATAGAAAATAAATAATAAATGAACGAAATTTTAAATGAATTAAGTAATATTCAATAGAAAAAAAATAAAATATTGACTCTTATAAACAATTTGCTATTCTCTTTAAATATTATGAGAAAATATTTAATATATGGACTGGAGCGATATGGTTTGGGCTGTTTTTTTTTTTTTTTCTCTTTCATAAAGGGTTATTTGGCCCAAAAAACTAAACCCGAATTCACATAAAGTGATTAGCCCGACTGTACCAAAACGACCCGATCCTTCCTGTTGTCGCTGACACAAAGGCTGAGAGAGAGAGAGATTGGGTGTGATCCTATGAGCGATTGGGTATGATATCATCGTCCTGTCAAAACCTTCTTCTTCGATTCGATTCGTGCCTTCTCTCTCTTTTCGGTGTCTAAATCGCCGACAAACATCTTTAGGTATATTTATATGTTTTTAATTTTTTTCTAAAAAAAAATAAATTTTTTGGTTTTGATTTTGAAATTCATGAAATTTTCAATTTATTTAGGTTTTTTCTCTATTGTTTGTGCTTCCATTTAATTCTTCCTTCCTTTTTGTTTTCTGCAATGCGATTGTCTTTTTTTTTTTTTTTTTGCTTTCTTTATGAGTTTGGAATCTTCTTGTTTGTTATTAAATTCCAGTTTTTATTTTTATTTTCTAAGATTCGATATTTATGATTCGAGTATCAAATAAAATATATGGATGTATGTATTATAATGTGTGTGTGTGTGTATATATATAGTTAAATGTATATTTATATTTTTTTTAAATTTCAAATTTGACTCTTTATCAGATGGATCATAAATATGAACTAACGTGCATTCATTTCTATTCGGTTTTCAATCAAATTGCATACTTTTTTAACGTCATAAAATTTTATCCCCGCTTGTTTTAATAATTATTTATCATTTTGTATATTTCGAAGCTTTCCTTCAAAATTGGTATTACTTCCTTCCAGTAATAGTGAAAATAGAAAAAATCTTTTGCATTCTGTTTCTAGTGGATAGTAAGAAACTTTTTCAAATCATGCTTAGGATCTATTTACAATTATTTCTTACTGAAACTTTGTTGGGTTTTAGCTACTTGTTTTGGAGAGGTGCTAAATTTATTGATTGGATGTGACAGTGGGTTTGATTAACTGATGCAGAATATGGAGGACATGGACATTGATCAGGTGGTCGATGTGCCGGACACACCTGATAGATTAGCTTCCAGACATATGATTGGCAGGGGTTCTGTTAAAGACTCTACTTCACCTTTAGCTGGGAATTTTAGGAATTTGGAGCCCATGAACGGGCTGAGGGGAAAGGGTAAGCTGGTCACTGAAAATGGGCATGGTAGAAAAATAGTTTTCTGTCCTCCAAAATTTGGTAATCCTGAAAGACAGGATTGCATCAACTCTAATGGTTTTTCCTCTGTAGAGAATTCATCTGCTTCCCAGAATACTCACTTATTTAGGAGAGCAGCAGTGGAGAAAAGCCACAATCACAAGGCCAAGCAGTCTATTGGAGCTCAGAATATGGACCAGGGAAAATCTCTGTCTGGTAAATTTCCTCCTAAATTATCCATTGGCCAGGAAGGCACTGCATTTTTTGATTTAACCAAACAGAGTGGTCATACCCAACATCCAAGAAGAGCTTTTCCGCTCGGTGAATCAAAATATCCTGTGGTTGAAGAAATGAAAAGAGGACAAATAGCATCAATTGGTAATTCTTCTGTTACTCATGTACCTGATTCTTTAAAGATGTCCAGAAATGCCTTTAAGGGAAAGGGAAAGATAGATGACAATACGTTTAAAGGTCCTGCTTTTGCCATGGTCCATGGAAAAGGGATTGATCTATCCTCTCATTCTCAATGTAAATCTGGAGAGCAGATGTATATGTCTCATTCTGTTAGGTCACCTAGAGTCAGTGGGCAAAAAAGATTGGTCAGAAATGGGTGTATCTCTCCACTCAATATAGAGACAAAAGCTAAACAATTAGCTGAACAGCAGAGTAACAGCTCTGAAAACGTTGTACAAAATCAGGCAGGAAATGCAGGTTCGAATCGTCCCCAATGTTTTATAGACATAAGTGATGTAGTTACTGAAGATGATAATAGTGAAAGAAGGAAAGGAAAAACAATTGTAATTGATCCTTATACACCAAAGGAGTGCAACACTAAATTTGTCGAGACATCTAGCAGGTCAGTCAACAATATTCTCTACTTTTGAATATTATTGTATTGTCCTCATGATCCCCTCTAAATAACGATCGGCTTTTATAGATTTTGACTTATAAGCTGAGTCTTATCTACTTTTTGCAGTTTTATTTGCTGTTTGGCATATTTGGTTTCAAATATGTTCTTCAAATTTTCTGATATATTGATTTGGTTCTCAAACAAATTGATATATTAACCTGCTATACTCTGGTGTATCTCCAAATGCATATGCTCAAACTGATGCATAACTCGATCTAGTTTATTTATGATTTCCTGTTTACTCATGGATCATGTGTATCTTCACTCTGTTAGTGATATCCTAAAACCTTATAGCTTGTTATGTTTCTTCAGAAGCCCTGTAATTGAAAATGGAGAGGCTAATGGAAGCAGTGATACCGGTAGAGATGCATTTGGGTGCTCTACAGGAAGTGGTGGTTGGAGAAGTACACATAATCCTATGAGGAAAATAGATAACCCATTGCCTGATAAAGCTAGGCATCTTTCCAGCAGAACTGATGGTAATGGAATAAACTGTAGGACCGAGTCTGATCATACAGATAGGAGTGCAGTTCAAACAGCTTCTTCGCATGTGTCTGAGCTTGAACAGACAACTGTACCACCTCGTGCTGGAAAGATAATCATCAAGAGACAAAAGAAACAGGGATCAGCATCTAGGAATGATAGTGAATGTTCTACATCCATTTCTGATGACTCTGATATTATGTTTATTGGTTCATCCAGGATATCCTCCAAATCAAGGTCATCCAATGTCCGGAGTCCTCAATCTCGGGCTACGTTAGGTCCAGTGATTGAAATTGATGAGTTGTCACCTGCAGTTAGAAACACTACATCCCAAAGTATAGATGATATGAATGATGATGATTCAGATGCCAGGGCAAGACAAGTAGAAGCGGATGAAACATTGGCTCGTGAACTCCAAGAACAATTATATCATGAAGGGCCTATAGTTGGAGGTGGAGAGGTAGGTTTTTTAAGATGACTCTGGTCAAGATGATTAAATACTTTTTTCTTTTTCTTTTTTTCTTTTTATGTGTCTCTTATATCTTCACGTTCTAGCAGATTGATGAACATATAGCATGGGCATTGCAGCAGGAGGAAAATGGTCTTAATACTTCTGCTGGAAGTCAAAATGAGTTACATCCTGTGAGGGAACCTTTTTTATTTATGTCATTTTCTGTTAACATGAAATCCATTATGATAACTCGTTATATTTTTGTTATCTTCATTTTGAGAAATTTTTTTATTCTTACATATTGGAAGTCTTGGTCCTTTGAAAGCTGAATAGAAGAGTGTTGGCAGCTCAGGCATGTTACTTGCCTTGCTATTCAGCAAATGCTGCAACTTTTGGATTCAATGATGAAGGAAATAGAAGTGCCCGTAGTGGCTCTATGTTTCTTTTCTAATTCCTTTTGTCTTCTTTTTGGAGATTTGTGAAGTTTCAATAATGTGCTGCAATTGGTATATTAGTTATTTCTTCAAATTCTATGAGTTTACAATTTCAATACTGGCTTTATTAATGTTTTGTATAAGCCTGACCATAACCACAATTTCCTTTTTGGCACAAACTTGGTTTCATTTTTTATAAAAAAATAAAAAAATAAAAGAAAAGAAAAAAGAGTACTCGATTTAGACTTTTTTATTTAAACATGGAAAACTGTCGAGTCAAGCCAGTTAATGGAGTTCTCTGTAAAGCGGCCTTGGTAACTTGGTCGATTGATAGAAAAAAATAGTAATTGAGAGACTTTAGCAGGGGAGATAATTTTCAATCGAAAGCCCCTGAGAATGGTTTACTAAATGCAGAGTAAAGTCTAAGGGTTAAATTCTTAAAATGTATATCTAACTTTTTTCTCAAGGGAGATTATAAATGGACTATTGTATTAATTCTGATTACTTTGTTTGTGTTTTAGAAATTGTTAAAAATAATTTCATTTTTATGTTGCAGAGAGGACAGCCCCGGTCACGATTTTCTCAAAATCCCTCAAGTAGAAGAGGGGCCCAACGTCAGGTCCCTACGGTACAGTTGAGGAACCGCTTTCACAGGCAGTCTACTGCTGCATCAACTAGAGCAAGGAATCTGCAATTTCCTTTGGACATGGATCTAGACATGGTATCTTTTTCTACTCCATTTTGTTACATTTTCTCTTCTTCAAGCTCTTGTGCATGGGGTGATTGATTTTTTTTTATTGGTAAGCATGCCCACAGCCAGGATTGAACCTGGCATGGGCAGTTAATGGGAATTGCCCAACTAAACCCGGAGGGGCGTGCATGGTGTAATTAATGATGGAGTATGATTTGAAGAGAGACGAAGTTTAGTTGGCTTGATTATAGTTATATTAGTATGAATTATCCATTACACATTGAATCTATACTTGTCTTTTTGGCTTTTACTAATTATTCTAATACTAATATAGCTAATTGAATGTGCTTAAGGTTTTAATGTATGATTACGTCTACATGACATTATGGTTATGCAGTATAATTACAAAAATAACTGGAATAAATTTTTTTTATACATTACTACTCTATGGAAAGCAAATTGGAAATTACACACAAATTTTAAAAGTAAATTTGTAGATATGAAAATAGATGTTCTTTTTGAGAAACTCAATAGTAACATCTGCTCCTAGGTTACTGTGATTCTTTTTTATATTTTTAAAAATAATGTTACTACTATGGTGATGTAATTTCCTGGTAAACTAGTTTTCCCTAATGTTTTGGAATAAACTTCTAGTTGTAAGAAAAGAAAGTGAAATCTTCCCTGACAGGGAGAAAAATTGTACTTAGTTTCAGTTACAGCATGTGGATTGTACTTTGAATACGTTGAAATTTTCCAAGTAACAGTGTTTTCATTGGAAATGGTAGAAGTCTAGTTTATTGTCAAGGTGCGTTTTATTTTTCTATTCCTTGCTTTCTAGTTACTGTGAAATGTGATCCTGTGCTTTCTGATGCAGAGACTTGATATATTGGAAGCTTTAGAAGCTGCAGTTGAGGACCTTAGTGATGTGGGAACAGGGCGGAGAGCCAATCAAGTTTTTCGAGCTCAGCGTGATTTTAATGAGTAATGCTTGTAGTTTTGTAGCTTACTAATTAAGTTTTTTTCTGAACTCACTCCCTCTTGTAGTTGGAAATTGATGTTATTTATGTATGTTATTTCTGTCTCACTCTATAATGAATAGTAGGAGAATAAAAACTCTAATGGCATTAATCTTTCTTAAGTTCTATAAGGCTAGATGGAATGCGAGTTATTATATTTTTCATATCTGTAGTGTACCAAACAGTATTTTAAAAGCTGCAAGGGGTTATCTAGATAAAATTAAATTCCATTGTAGGATCTTGTATTAATGTTTACTTTAAATTTCTTAACTAGATTTTTCTTTTTTTTTTCAGGAATGACTATGAGATGTTGTTAGCACTTGATGAGAACAATCATCGGCATGGTGGTGCATCAGTTAGTCAGATTAACAGTTTGCCTCAATCTACAGTACAGGTAGTTTTGGCCTCTTATAATGTGTGATGCTTCATGCACGAAGCTAAGAAATCAGCTGATTTATCAGCTATTGATTACTGTTCTATGTTGTACAGACTGATGCCCTTGAAGAAGCTTGTGCAGTTTGTCTTGAAACTCCCACTATGGGGGAAATTATTCGCCATCTTCCTTGCTTGCACAAATTTCACAAAGATGTAAGGGGCCATGCTTGTGAAATGGGTATCTCTGTTTTATTTTGTTTTGTTTTTCAGGATAAATAAGTCATAACCCTAAATCTGACTTTTGTTGCTTTTCACTGATTGTCACTTTCTTATTCAGTGTATTGATCCCTGGCTCAGTCGAAGAACATCATGCCCAGTTTGCAAGTGCTCCATTACTTAGATTCGCAGTGTGAGTCCAGTGTTTAGGCCATACTGCTAAAGCAGATTATTTGAAGCATTCTTATTTTGAAGTTTCTTTTTTTGGGAAAAAGAAAGAAAGTAACCACAGTTTCGATTTATATTTTTCCCTATGTTGCAGCAACAACAACATTAGCCACTCTGCTGATTAAATATTGATATTATTAGAGTAAAAATGCTCAAGCATTTATGTGACGAAGTTTTTAGGTTAAATTATCTCTTTTTTCTCATTAAGGCGTTGTTTGCCTTGGCTTGTTGATAGTCGGGTTTGCTGAAATAAAATCTCTAAGTTTGGTCATTATCTCATTCTTGTGAAATTTATCAAAAATCAATACGCTGAGCACAAATGACAAACAAATACAAATACATACTACCAATTTTAGTTACTAGCTTCAGGGTTGTTTTAATGTGGAAAAAAAAAAAAAAGTTTTTCAGTCCCAAAAAGATAAAGGGAAAAGTGGTCCTGATTAAACACATTTAGTGAATGTAAGTTTTGAATTATGAGATTAATTCTGACATTCACATTAACCTGTTGTGGTGATTTTTCGTTCTTCAGTTGAGCTTTTTTAATTTTGCAAAACGGGAAAAGAAAATCAGTTAGAGAGCTGCCGGTGTGGTGTCGGAGTTTCCCATCCGATGCCTAAGTCAGTGGTCAAACTTATGGACAAATATGTGACTGAAAATAATGTAAAAATGGTAAAATATAGTGAAAAATTGGAGAAAATGTTGAAGAATAGGAGCTGGTGCAGTTTTGGATATATTTGGAAGAAGATAAACAGTAAACTTGGTTGAATAATAGTCAAAATGTGTATTTAATTGCTTTTTTTTGGGAAAAAAAAATGGGCTGCCGCGGCTTTTTGGAGAAGAAGAAAAGGAAAGGTAAGTATGGATAGGTAGGGTTTTTGGGATGCGTGTCTGAGTGTGACCAAAATTCTCTCATTTTTTTTTTTACTTTTTTTTTATATATTTGGACATAGAGGGTCTAAATTTGCTCACCAAAAAACCCTACTTCTTGGATAGAGGACAAGTGTTTCTTCTCCAAATATTTGGGCTTTAAATATCTTGGTTGTGTGGCCCACCGCATGATTGTGTATTTATTTTACTACCTTTAATAATAAGGTATTATGCCTAATATGTTGACAAAAATGTCCACAACAGTAGCCTCCAAATTGGTACAATTTATGGATTGGATCAATTTAAGAGATAGAAAATACATGTTGAGCGCGAATACCGAAACTTTGAAATTTGAATTTCAAATAATTTTTTTTTTCTGTGCGTAGCTTTTCTCTTCCTTCATTTCTCAGCGACAGAGCTTCAAGAAAATTCTTCCTCACCTTTTATTTCTGTCTTTCTTTCTCCCTTCCTCGGCGGATCAACGAGCTTCCTTCTCTTCCTTCGTCTTTCTTCTTCACTGAATGTGTAAGCTCTTGCTTTCCTCTTCTTATTTTTCTTTTTTTTTTTTGTTGACTATTCATATGCCATCTTCTCTTCTAAGCCATTTTCGTTTTCCTTTTAGGCTGGGTTTCTTCAGATTCATGGAGGAGATCGGTTTTCTTGTGCTTCCTTCGCTATCGGCTTCTCTTGATACGAAGGTAAGTGATAACTCCTTTTTTCCTTATTTCATTTCTGAACTGCGAAATGATTGCTGCTATCGTCTGTGCTTTTTGTCTTCGTACGGTGTGATATGTTGATGTTTGAACCGTTGGCACTTTCGCTTTGTTAATTCTGTGTTGCGTGACTATGTTGCTTCCAAATTTTGTTTGTGAAACTATTTTGGGTGAAAACCGAGGGGCTGGGTCGAGGTTCGGGACCTGGGCGAAAGTCACAGAACTAGGACTAAAGCTGGAGCTTGAGCAGAAGCCACGGGACTGGGGCTGAAGTTTGGGACCTAGATGGAGGTCGAGGAACTGGGCTGAGGCTCGGGCCGAAAGCTGAGGGACTGGTGAGGACTTCAGTCATTACACTTTTGGTTGTCAATTGATATTGTCGCTTACTCTCATGCTGTCTACTTGTTACGCATGCCGCTTTTATGGTTTTCAGGCTCTAGGAGTAGGTCGCCCACTACAAGGAGAGAGCTGCTGCTTCCATAAAGGGCACTCGGAATGAGCTGGAAAAGGCCAAGAAGTGTGTGGCGGACTTTGAGCTCATACTAACAAAGAAAGACCTTGAGGTTAACCAGAAGGAAGCTGATCTCAAGCTGAAAGTACGTGAGCTCAAGGTGAGGGACGCAGAGCTGAGGAAGAAAAACCAGCTCCTGACCACATTTGCTGCTCGGCTCAAGGAACACGTCAAAGAGTCAGAAGAGTTGAGGGCGGAGCTGCAGCTGAAAGAGGAGGAGATTTCAAGGCTATTTGACGATGCGAAACACCAGTTTGACGCAGAGGCTGATTCTGCCCTGGAAACGATCAAGTCCAGGTTCCCAAACCTTGACTATAGCCTGTTGGATTAGCCTTTGGACCAAGGTACAGCTCCTATAGCCTCAAGCTCTGGGATGTCTGCTCCAGGTTCTCCGACTCCTGCCCCATAGCTAGCTACCTCGGTTCCCGGCTTGAGTTCACCTCCTGCGGCTTCTCCGATTCCTAGCTCAAGTTCTCCTCCAGCTGCGCCATGATTGCCAGCCTTCATTCCTTTTTACTAGTTTTTTGGTGCTCTTTGTAGATCATGTTTAAGACTTTTCTTGGCATGTCAATGCCTACTTTCCTTTGTAAATAAACATTCATACCATAGTTGTCTATGTCATTTGCAATCAAACTCAAACAAATATTTCTATTGCTATAGTATGTTGCGCAATTACATGCTTTATTACTTTCTCTTATTTTTGACTTGAAAATTTGAAAATATTGTGAAGGTTGGTTGAATTGAACATGTTTCCGGGTTGAACTTGGGTACCTCGTAGCCCCTTACTCTTTCTTGTTTCTTGTTAGAGAAACTTGGAAGAGTCATTATACATGAGGTGACACTTGATTCTTCGACTTAGGCTAGTGAGCGTTCAGCCCACCTGGTCAAATATGGGCTAAGCTCAGAAAATGCCTCGCTCCTAGTCGATCCGAGCCCAGCTCAGGGAGCATTCAGCTTCTGGGGCACTCAGTCTCCTGGTCGAATCTAAGCTAAGCTCATAAAGCATCCAGCTCCTGGTTGATCCGAGCCCAGTTCGGGGAGCATTCAGCCTCTGGGGAACTCAGCCCCTGGTCGAATTTGAGCTAAGCTTAGAAAGCTTACAGCTTCTGGTTGATTCGAGCCCAGCTCAGGGAGCATTGAGCTACTTAGGTGCTCAGCCCCCTGGTTGAATTTGAGCTCCAAAGGTCGAGTTGTCAGTAGATGGCAGCTCACCTCATCCCGTGGACCGAGGTGAACCCTAGAGGTCGAGACAGCGGCAAATTGCAGTTCACCTCATCCTATGGACCAAGGTGAACCCCAGAGGTCGAGACAGCGGCAGATGGCAGTGCACCTCATCTTGTGGACCGAGGTGAACCCCAGAGGTCGAGATGTCAGTAGATAACAGTTCACCTCATCCTATGGACCGAGGTGAACCCCAGAGGTTGAGACAGCAGCATATGTCAATTCACCTCATCTCGTGGACCGAAGTGAAGCCCAAAGGTCGAGACAGCGGCAGATGGCAGTTCACCTCACCTCGTATGAAGGCTGCACTTACCGTCATTTTTGACACAACCAGGTATAGGAGCAATGTTTCTCCGCAAACCAGCTTAGAAAGTAGTGGTGATGTGCTTATGTACTTCTTGAGCTAGGAGAAGGCCTCCTCACACTCTTTGGTCCAAATGAAATCTTTAGCACCTCTAAGAATTTTGAAGAACAGTAAGCATTTGTCTGTAGCCCTTATGACGAATCAGTTAAGAGCCGCCACTTTTCCTGTGAGCCTTTAAACTTCCTTCACCTTCTGAGGGATGTCATCTCCATGATTGCCTTGATCTTGTCAAGGTTGGCTTCGATTCCACGCTAATTTACCATGAAGCCTAGGAACTTTCCTGAAGATACTCCGAAGGCTCATTTCGCAGGGTTAAGAATCATTTTATGTCTCCTCAAGACGTTGAACATCTCGCTTAGGTGATCCAGATGCTTGGCCGCTTTGACACTCTTCACTAACATGTCATTCACATACACCTCCATTGTCTTCCCGATCTGGTCAGCGAACATCTTGTTCAATAACCTCTGGTAGGTGGCCCCAGCATTCTTGAGTCCGAAAGGCATCATCTTGTAGCAGTATAGCCTGAGGTTGGTGATGAAGGCGGTTTTCTCCTGGATTGAATGATTTCTTCTACGGAGATGTGTTTATGTGCTTCAACCAACCTCTCAGAAAATGTTCGCGATGGATTCTTAGCTATCGTTCTTATGAAGTCCTCATCACGGACTCCATCTTGCATATCTTGCATTGCACGATCATCAGTGCAGCCTGCTATTTGTATCATCATGTCTAAAAACCTTTGGACATAAGCCTTCAAGGACTCGCTTTCCCCTTGCACAACGGATGACAAGTGGGAGGACAGCTTTCTCACTGGTCTGGCTCCAATGAATTGCGCCATGAATGTGCTCTCTAATTGGCTAAAGGAATTGATCGAGCCAGGGCGTAAGCTGGTGAACCAGGTCCATGCTACTCCTCCGAGGGTTAAAGGAAAAGCCCGACACATGATGGCATCCTCGGCTACTTCAAATTCCATCCAGACTTTGTAAGCCCTCATATGCTTTGCTGGGTCAGTCATGCCCTCGTATCTTCCCACGTTAGGTATTTTAAAGTCCTTCGGGAGTATAGCTCGTCGTTTCTCCTCTCCAAAGGGTGAGGTTGCATGTCCTGGCTCATGAGCATAAGCACAAAGTTATGGGTGTGGGGCTTGACACCCTCCGAGCATTTGATATCGATGCTGGCTGCAGAACCTTATGTCCACCTCATCCTCCAATCTTCTTTTCTGAGATTCAAATTTTTCTCTTTCCTCAGCCTGGATCCTCTGTCTCTCCTCAGCTTGGATCATCTGCCTCTCCTTAGCTCTAACAAGCACTCCCTCTTCATCCAACTCAGCTCATTTCCTACGTTCACCCTGGGACTCTGCACGATCATGCTTCTCTCTTACTCACTTCTTAGCGTTTAGAGAATCTCTAAGATTGCTAAAGTCTAGGTCATCATTTGGTGAGGAGAAAGCATCGCTCACCGATCTCATCCAGGAGTTTCCTCGCTCGTCTCATGGCTGCCGGCGTGCCGGGGACGGATAGTTTTGCGCAGGGCTTCTCTTGGTCTTGCTCAGAGGTGGCTTTGGGTAAACCTTCGATGGTCTGGACTTTCCTTGGTTGTGTCGGTGTAAGTCTCTGACTTGAGTTTCCAGCTCCTCCTCATGTATTCCCCCATCTTTACGGGTCTGAGAGTTAACATACGGTCGTGGAGAGTCTACTGAAGCTGAGCTCCTTCTGGTCTAGGAAATGGGCTCACAGTTGGTCCGTTGATGATGTTTAAGCAAATTTATGATTTAGTCTATCTGATTCTCCAGGTTGGATATCCGAGCTTGCTCCGAGAGTGGGGCTACCCTTCTTTCACTCCGCCTCCGAGCTGGGGGGGCAGCTGCTGTGAAGGTAGTGTTGTTGGTTAAGCTACCGGGGTTGAAATTTCTCGGTTCGGAACAGAGTTGGTCCTCATAGGTTGCTTGCCTCTAGCTTATCTATTGGACGAATCAGCTCCATTCAGTGTGTCATGTTGCTCCAAGTAGGTATCCGACATTTTCTTTAGGCTCTGCTCCGGCTCAGTCCGGCTGCAAGGTGGCGGGTCTCTCTAGAATTGAAACTTGACAACTCCTCAAGCAGCTAAAATTGAGCAGGTCTTTTAGCAGTTGGGACTCAGCAACTTTTCTGGCAGCGATCTCCTCTGAAATTTCAGGTACTTCTAGAGCTGAACTGAGGCAGCTCGTCCAGCAGTGGAATTTCAGCAGGACTCTTTTTCAAAGTTTCCGGTTCGTCAGGAGCTGAAGCTTGGCAAGCAGCTGAAGCTCAGGACTTGGGCTGAGGCTTAGGCCTGGGCCTGGGCGGAAGCCAAGGGACCAGGCCGAGGTCTGGGACCTTGGAAGAGGCCGCGGAGCTGGGTTGAGGTATGGGACCTAGGCAAAGGCCACAAAACTTAGCTGAAGTCTGGGACCTGGGTGGAGGTTGCGAAACTTGTCCGAAGCTTAGGACTTGGGCGGAGGCCAGGAACTGGGCCGAAGGCTTGGGCCCGAGTGGGAGACAAGGAACTGGGCCGAGGTTTGGGACCTGGGTTGAGGCTCGGGCCTGGGCGGAAGCTGAGGGACTGGGCCAAGGTCTGGAACCTAGGATGAGGCCACGAAACTGAGCTGAGGCTATGGAACTGAGCCGAAGCTCAGGCTCGGGCAAGAGTCGAAAGACTGGGTTGAGGTCTTGGCGGAAGCCGAGGGACTAAATCGAGACTTTGGACCTGAGCGGAAGCTACGAGACCGAGGCTGAAGCTGAGGCCTAAGCGGAAGCCACGGGATTGAGGCTGAAGCTGGGGCCTGAGCTGAAGCTACGGGACCGAAGCTGAAGCTGGGACCTGGGCGGAAGCCAGACGGGACTGAGGCTGAAGCTGGGGCCTGAGCAGAAGCCACAGGACCGAGGCTGAAGCTAGGACCTGGGCGAAAACTACGGGACTGAGGCTATAGCTAGGGCCTGAGCGGAAGCTGCGTGACTGGGGCTGAAGCTGGGGCCTGAGCGGAAGCCACGGGACTGAGGCTGAAGCTGGGGCCTGAGCTTTAAAAGGCCTGAGCAGAAGCCACGGGACTGGGCTGAAGCTCGGCTGAGGTGGCTCAAACCTCTATCAAGCTCCTCAAACCTGCTGCTCCAAATGGGTGTATGGCATCTTGCTTCAAGTTCTGCACCGACTCGGTTCAGTTAGGTTCAGCTAAGTTCTACTAGGTTCTGCTTCAGCTCGATTCAGTTTGGTTCAGCTAGGTTTTGCTTTAGCTTGGTTCGATTAGGTTTAGCTAGGTTATGCTTCAGCTTGGTTTGGTTAGGTTTAGCTGGGTTCTGCTTCAGCTCGTCAAGGACCTAAGCTTCGGTTCCTCCAGGTGCCGTGGTGACTCGTCTGGCAACTAGCTTTCGGTTTCCGTTGTCTGTCTAAGTGCTGAGGCGAAAAATAATTTTTTTTTGTTTTCATTTATGTTCTTTGTTGTTTTCCTTTCTTTTCTCTTCTTTTTTTTTTTTCTTTCTTTCTTTTCTTCTCTTCTCTACCAAACAGCACCACAACCAATCCAAAAAATGAACTAAAACAGGGCACTACAAGCTGAACACTAAATGAACAAATACTAACGTAGAGCTTAGATGAACAACCGCAAATCTCAGGCAAGAGAAACTAAGAAATAACAAGACTAAAAACCAGCAAAAACCGAGAAGCCAGCAAAACACAATGAAACCAACCAAACTCATGAAACCGAGAGTTACCAAAACACAAGAAACCAAAAATTATCAAAATTCAAGAAACCAAGAGTTGTCAAAAAGACTCAAGAAAATGAGAGAGTATCCAAAATCGATTCACCAAGAACAAAAATGGAAAATTTTCAGAAATGAAAAATAACCACAAACATGAAATAAAAAATGGAAACAAACATTCCCACAGACGACACCAAAATGTTATGGCAATTTTTTGTTCCTCAATTGAGCTTCTTAAATCCTGCAAAATGGGAGGAGAAAATCGATTAGAGGAGCCCCGGTGTGGTGGCTGACGTTTCCCCTCCAATGCCTAAGTCAGTGATCGAACTCATGGACAAATATATGTGATTGAAAATAATGTAAAAATGGTGAAATATAGTGAAAAGGTGGAAAAAAAAATGGTGAAGAATAGAAGCTGGTGCGGTTTTGGGTATATTTGGAAGAAGATGAACAGTAAACTTGGTTGAATAATAGTCAAAATGTGTATGTAATTGCTCTTTTTTGAGAAAAGAAATGGGCTGCCGCAGATTTTTAAAGAAGAAGAAAAGGAAAGGTAAGTGTGGTTATATAGGGTTTTTGGGATACGTGTCTGTGACCAAAATTCTCCCTTTTTTTTTTTACTTCTTTTTTTATATATTTGGACATGAAAAGTCCAGATTTACTCACTAGAAAACCCTACTTCTTGGATTGAGGACAAGTGTCTCTTTTCTAAATATTTGGGCTTTAAATATCTTGGTTGTGTGACCTATCACATGATTGAGTATTTATTTTACTACCTTTAATGATAAAGAATTAGGCCCAATATGGTGGCATAAATGCCCACAAACATTTAGTGAACGTAAATTTTGAATTATGAGATTAATTCTGATATTCACACTTTCTCCATAAGCAAAATGTCGAACAAAGTCATATCCATGTACCCATTTTTCCCTTTGATTGTAAAGTGGAACGCAAATTATTATATTCAAATTCACACCCTTTATAATTCAAAGAAACATAGATTAATCAAGGTGATTTAGAAATATGTAGAACCATATGAGAATAATTGATTTACCGTGGTTATGATAGAATTGTAGACAACGAAACAAACAAACAAAAAATTGTTGAAAATTATTTCAGGCAATTTTGAGTAGCTTGATCATCAGAAAAAGGGAGCTCAAATAAGACTTCAATTCAGTCAGTTCTTTTTCTTCAGTATCAGCAATATGCTTCAAAATACCAAGATTTCCAAGGAAATGTTGAAGATCTTAATTAAAAAGATTAATTGCACTCTAATAATTTGTCTTTCGACCAGATTGCATATTAAAATTTTGATCTACTATTCCGCATTGAACTTTTAACTTATATTTATTTCACATCAGTTTAATTTTCAAATTAATTTCAAAATTGACTATCTAAAAGTTTGAAAATTGAAAAAAATTAATTAGTTTTCTCAATTTTAAAAAAAAAAAAAGTCAATTTTTTTAATTTATTAAATTTTCTGTTAATAAATTTGTGAATTAGACTAATAAAAAATAAATTACAAATTGAAAATCCAATGTCAACCATTTTAAAATTAAAGTATATCCATAGTATTAACGTTCAATTAAATCCAAGTTCAATGTCTTAATGGTAGATCCAGTGCTACCATGTTTATTGTCTTCCAAGAGCAGAAAATCTCATTTAATGTTTGCAAATCATTCAATTTTTCTTTCGGTAAATTTTACCCCAAAAAAAGAAGAAGGAAATTTTGTTGGTAATGTGCAAATTATTCAAATTGATTGTTCGTTTGGAATTTCATCTAAATGTGTGAATGCTTCCTATATAAAAACCGTATTAGAAATTTATTCGACTATAGTTCCAGACGAGTTCAAATATCAGGTTTAAATTTCTCTAGAGAAGTTTTGGTTGGAAGTTGGAACACCAAATTTCTCTAGAGAAGCTTACAGTCTTCGCTTCTTTAGTTTCCTAAATTACCCTTTTCGACTTTTTATTTTTTAAATTTTAAATTATTTAAATAAATATTCTCTTATTAGGTCAGCACTCAGCAGTACTACCAAAGTGTTTTCAAAAAAAAAATATGAATTGCTGCGGCATAAAAATAGATATTGTTTAAATTTATGTAGTTTAAATACATAATCAATTTAAAAATTATTTTTCAATAGGAATAAGCTCAAATATTATTTATTATTATTAATTAATTATATATTTTATTAAATATTTTTAATTTTTGAACAAATCAGATTTTTTTTAAAATTTTTTTTTTTTAAAACTTGACACTGTCTAACAGAGTTCTCAAAAATAGACATTTATTTTGATAATGTCAAAATCACGTTGGCTCAACATTCATTATAAATATTTTGATTGAAAAATATTTTTTTCAAAATGATATCTATATGTTATTATACTCTCAGAATACCAAGAGTTTTCGCAAAAGCCTTTGAACCTCCATAGTGGTTACTGGTTTTTTTCTTTCAATAAAAGAAAAAACGAACTAAATTGTTTTCCAATAAAACGACTTCATCTTATAAATTAAAGTTTAATTGCAAATCTCCGACTAAGTTACATGAATCTCACGCATTGATTTATGTATAGAACAGGATATGATTATATCTTTTTTGTTCTTTAATCATTTAAAAAGCGTCCGCATATACTTTCTTCTTTTCGAATAGGCAATTGATAAGAACTTTCAAAAACAAACGCTGTCAATGAAAGCACTTCCACTCATCAAAAAGCTTAGAGAAGATTATTATGCATCAAGGTCAATTTCGTCTTTTTGTTTATCTTTCGCAGTTGATGAAGCTAATACGTAGAAACATTGTGAATTAAAACAGAAAACATAAAACCTAGTTACCAAAATAAAAGAAAACATAAAACCTCAAAATTTCCCAAATTTTCCTAACGTAAGATTTTTATCAAAGCAAGCACTAACCATAAAACTCACGAGTCGATTCAAAAGAGACCAAGTAAAAGAGTTCTAGCAGACCCAAAAAGCTACAACCAACCCACAAATGCACTCCAGACAGGCCGAAGAGCAAAGATTTTTATGTCATGCTATCCAGCTCGCAGCGTAATAAGAAACTCGAAACGGTCTCTAAAAAACAACTTAACTAAAAATGGCACACAATTTCAATACTGATCAAATGGAAGATTCCAAGTATGAAAAATGCAGTTCTTGATAACTATAATTGTATTTTCTGTCTGATAAACAGAGCCAATGTTTTGACCTATGACACCAATTTTTCAATGCAAGTTACAATATCATCTTATTACATTACTCCAATTTCTCTTTTCAACCATCATATTATTGATAGGACCTGCAATGGGTTATTTTAACTACCGAGCATCCTTCGATAAAAGATTGTTGGTTTCAATTTTCCTGGCATTGCAGAGTTCATCGGTGTGACCCCCCCTTTCAAAAACAGCAGCTGCCCCCATCCCAGTGCCTGCATTTACATTACAAGACTCAATTTTTTGAGAAAGAGAGACAGAGAGGGAGAGGGAGAGAGATGTACCTATGCACATTGATATGACTCCAAAGCGGCAATCTTTGCCACGGCGCTTCATCTCATGCAATAAAGTAGCAACACAGCGGGCACCTGCAACAGAATAAACAATTCATGTCACGCTATACCAACAGGTATTAACAGATCCATACTATGCATTTCAACATCTACACATTGCATTTTGATAGTTCTTGATTCAATTGACCAGTATCTATGCTCGTCTAGCAACCATCAAAAACTTGTAAACCAAGTGCAATGTGGCTGTTTAAGGGTTGGTGAGAGATGGAACCTAATTAGAAACTACTAAAACTTTGTTCTGGTTATTCTCCCATCTTGAATATGGCTTACTTGAAATGTATGCACAATATTTGATCTATAATTTTCCCTTTAATCAGGATAGGCAATTGCTCTTACTATTTGTCATTACTATAACTAAAGACAATTTACTTTCACTAGTTAATCAGTATCGAAATCCATTACCGCCTACATTGGAAAATTAAATAACCAACGACTTTAAGAAGTACCAACTGTATGAATTACTCGCAAATAAATCTTTCTGTTAAGAGAAGGTGTTATATGTTTAAATTTGTCAACGAGGCCAGAGAAGAAAAGATTAGGAAAGGATATTAAGGGGAGCTACCAACTTAATTCCCAGTATAACTTTCTAAATATTTAATCAAGTTCTCAAGTCCTGTATATATGACTGAACAAGACACTTTCCACGCATGCACCTTAAACATCATAGTAGCTTCAATACTTCAAGTAATATCCTTTTCTAAATCATATAGAAAGTCATGTAAAATAGAAATATTTTCAGTACCTGTTGCCCCCAAAGGATGGCCAATGGCCATTGCACCTCCATTGACATTGATCTTTTCTGGATCAAGTTCCAGCTTATTACGACAATATACAAATTGGGAAGCAAATGCCTGTACAACACATTTTTTATCTCAAGTTGTTATCAGGAGTTACTTAAAACAAATACATTTTCAATTGCAACTTAGTACCTCATTTATCTCAAAAAGATCAACATCATCTAACTCTAGACCAGCAGCCTTGACTGCAGCTGGAATTGCAACAGCTGGGCCGACACCCATGATGGCAGGGTCCACACCTACAGCAGCAAAAGTCCTGCACAGACAACAGGCATTCATATTTGAGCAACTAGTTATTTAATATATCTAAAGTTATTTCTTTCACAATAAGAGACTTATTACAATTAAGAACAATAGTGTCAGATACAGATAACCTATGAGTTAATAAAGCGTTTAATAAAATAGATTAAAAGAAGAGTTGACATTTAGTTAATAAGAGTAACACCAGAAATACAAAACTTGGGATAGAAGGTGGATGCTAAGAAAATTCCCTTTAACCTATTCAGCATGCAAACTTTTGAACTATAATTTAACAATTCATGAGAACTATAATACATTCCATGCGGAAGAGGAAAGCTTAGTAAACAACCATTCTTATTTATAAAAAAAAGAACTTTAAATCTCCCACTGATTGAAAACGAGTTTTTCTTTTCTTTCTTTTTATCATTTACAATGTGGTTATCATGGAAAGTGTTGAGAAACTTCGTAGTCGAAACCCAACTCTTTACTAAAAGACAGAAGATTTCAGTGTGATGCTTTGTGGCAAAAAATCTTGGTGACTATTTCAATTCAAGTGCGGAGTAGGTATAGCATACTGTTGCTCTTACCAAGGAGGAAACACAGCAAATAATTAACAAGAAAAGTTAACACATAAAAATCAGGTTTTTAGTACCTATATACAGGAAAATTACTTGGTTCTACGCTATGGAAAAATTGAGGTTAAGAAAAAGGAGGCAGCCTACCCTTCACAGAGTTATGCCCCCTATCATAGGTCAAATCGAAGACTTTCCCCTTTAGAAGGGAAGAAATCTTTTTTATGCTATGTAGCGTATCTGACTGTCATAACCATATATTTAAACCATTGCTCATTTCCTCTCAGACTGATGCAATATTAAGGAATCATGTACCTGAATACACCAAGAATTGGTAATCCTTTTTTCTCTGCAACACTTCTCTTCATGAGGAGGACAGCTCCAGCACCATCACTTACTTGGCTAGAATTACCTATAACAGGAACACCAGATAATATTATTTAACAATACAACCAAGTGCCATAATTTTCCAATAGAAACCAAATTCACTACGCCAAAAAAAAATACCTGCAGTGGTGGTTCCGTCTTTCTTAAACACAGGTTTCAGTTTAGCCAGATCAGACAATGATGCATCAGGCCTAATCCCATCATCAATAGAAATAGTAACAGGTTTCTCTTCACCAGTTTTTGGGTCAACAATCTATATACATGACCCAAAAAAAAATCAGTAACACAACAAATACTAATACTTCCATAGCACATTTACGCGAGTACATTAAAACATTTGCTAAAACTGGAATAAAATAGTTGATACCTTGGTGGCCACAGGAATGATTTCATCCTTAAATTTACCAGCAGCAGTAGCAGCAGCAGCACGTCTATGTGACTCAACCTAACAAAATAAATCAAAGGAAATCAGTAAGAGACCATGTGTTAGACAACCATTCCAAACAAAATAAATTTATTCAACTCACTGCAGCCTGATCTTGTTCCTGTCGTGATACACCAAAACGTTGTGCAACATTTTCTGAGGTAATCCCCATGGGAAGAAGGCAATTCTGGGCTTGTTCAAAGATCTTTACCTGTCACAATCAATGCATAATCAAGTCAGAATCTTAGATAGATAAACATGTAGATTGTGTATATGAGTGTGTTTGTGTGTGTGTGAGAGAGAGAGAGAGAGAGTACTTTTGGGTTGACTGAGCCTTCCCACGCCATTGGATTTACTGTCATGGATTCTAACCCAGCTCCAATACCTACATTAAAAAACATAAAATAAAATAAAAAAGTGCCACTCAATAGTTAAACGCAAAATGAATAAATATAAAGCAAGTCTTTGTTTAAACAATGATGTAATTGAGGAGAACCAAAAGACATTAATTATTACCAATATCATAAAACCCCGCTCTGATAGCAGCAGCTACATCAGCAACTGCCTGAAGCCCAGATGAACATTGCCTGTTCACAGTTCTGACTGGCACAGTTTCTGCAATCAACAAACAATATTTGCATGAAAAATACACTAACTGATGCACTAGAAACTCACGAAAAAGAAAACTTTCAGAGAAAGCATACCAGGGAAGCCAGCATAGAATGCAGCCATCCTGCATTCACTTGCTCTCTGAGAACCCGGAGCCAAAACTGAACCAACAACAATATCCCCAACCTCACTTGGGTTCAAATTGGTTTTCTCTATCAACGCCTACACAGTCACAATTTGCAATAAGGTGCAAATAATTTGAGCAATAACATCTAAAACAGCTGCAACTGAGTTTTTGACGGTGCAATAACATATAAATAAACCTTCAAAACAGGTGCAAGAATATCATCAGCATGAGTGTCCTTAAATCCCCCTCGTTTAGACTTGCAAAGTGCAGTCCGATAAGCTCTGCAAAATGAAATTTTTTTTTTTATGCAAAATTTTAGTCCACCATTAAACAAATAGTTTCAAAATAATTACCAATATACCAAATCCAAAAGGAAAAAGAAACAACTTACGCCACTATAACCACATCATCCCCAAATACATTCGTCCTATGGTATGCAGCACTATCCCCAGCCAAACATGCCGATGCCTGTTGCCAGATTACAGTCACAAATCCATTAACAATTTGGTTACAGAAAATTTAAAAGGTTGAACCAAATCTAAAAAGAAAAAAAAAAAGCCAGTGCTTTATTGATCAAGAAACTAAATGTGATCAGAGAGGAAAATAAATAAAAATTCGATCACATATTTCAGCTACGAGAGTAGCAAAATGAATCGCCACGAAGCCAATCGAAGATAATTTTCCCGGAAATTGAATCGGAATTGACCAACAAGAACTGAAAGAACAAACAAAATTCCTATGGAATTGGAACTTACTGAGAGAGAAGAAGAATCATTGGAAAAGGAAGAAGAAGGTCGAAGGTGGTGAAGAAGAACTCGTTGTCTGTCAAGCGCTTTCTCCATCACTACGCACTTCGAAACTTTTTTGCTCCGAAACTCGAAACGCAGAGACAAATAGCAGCAAAAGAAAAAAATGGCGATCCAATTAAGGCCTTCTTCGCCTTTTTATATATATGCTGTCACTTATATGGCGGTTGGATAATAATGTACGGATCTGTCTAAATGCCTCTAAATTATTCATTTTTTATTAAATCTTTATTTAGAATATATTCGTTAAATAAAAATTGGGAAAAAGAAAAGTATGAGTAATAATTCCTAAATAAGATTGTCGAAGCTAGGAAAAAATTATCGAAGCCTTGTTTAATTTAATTTTTGAAATTTGCTGTTGAGGAATTAAAAAGTGACAATTTCCTGACGGATACGCATACGTCACCAACAACAACTTTATCCATCCTAGCGTCTTGCTTTAACACAATTCTCACCTTCCGCGCGTGCTTGCGGATTCTTTTTTTTTTTCTTCTTTTTGTTTGTTTGTTGAATTTGCTAATTTGTAATAGATACACAGCACATAGAAAATAACTGTATCTATTTTTTTTCTTTTTCTTTTTTTGTTTCATTTTTTATACTTGTTTCATAATTGAAATACTAATGGTAAATTATGACAAAATAATACAAGTGTTTATTTTTTATAAAGTAAATTACATTTTATTTTTGTCACCATATGTATTAATTATATTTTTGGAGTTCAAAATTAATTATAGTAAAATATATATTTTAGTTTATAATTTTTTTTTTCATTTCATAATTTTCTACTTTTATATTTTTTATAATATTGCGAATTATTCTAATAAACCCTTGAAAAATGTCCTACACTTCGAATTTTTAAACATATTAAGAAAAGAAAAGAAGATACCAAAAAAATAAAATTTGACACATTTAGAATTCTCATTTTAAAAAAAAAATTCTCTTGTAGTTACTAACTAGAATTCTCATATTTAAACCTTTGAAAATTTCTCTTCATAGTTAGATAACTCCATAAATGAACAATTGGAAAAAAAAATCATATAAAATTAAGATCAATAATACTATTAAAAAAATGTTACAGTCGAAAGCTTTATAATTTATATTTCAAAATAAACAGGATATAGTTATTGTTTTATTATGAATTTTTTTAAAAATTCAAATAATTCATCAAATAAATATATAGAAAAATAATATAAAATCTATTTGGTGTTTTCAGTAGGGCGTAGGCATTCAACATGTAAATTTTTATTTTATTTTATTTTATACAAAAAAAATTAATGTTTTTTTTATTTTATAGCATATGAAATTATTTGATTTTAAAAAATAAATTGCACCGAAGCGTTTGCAGCAGCAAGTTAGCTAAAACGCGCTTCAATAAGCGTGGTCTGAGTGTGTACAATGTGGACGGTAGGACATGGAAATGCGTGCCCGCTTGGGGATAGAAAAATTTTTAGATGAGTATGAAGGATATAGATAAGATTCCATACAAATGGTACCAGCTATAATCTTGACTTTCCTAATCTTTGACCGTCTGATTAGGGATTATCCATAGTAGGGATATAATTGTATCATCCAAAACATTAAACTTTTCCAAATAGGGAAATATACGTATAAATTATGATAGTTTTTAATATTTAATTTAAATTAAATTTAACCTGTTTAATTTACGATAATATAAATGTTGTTTATGTAAATATATATAATTATTATTATATTATTGTTTAATTATTATTAAAAAAATAATATATATTTTAAATAAAAAATATAATGATAATTATATTTGTCTGTATAAGCTGCAGATATATTATCATAAATTTAAAGTGTTAAATTTGATTAAAATTAAACTTAAACAAGCTACAATTAAGAATAATCCTATAAATTATTATTGTTTATATATTTGTTCACTTTCATTTTTTTAATTACATTTTTTTTGCTTGAATTCCATTTGCTCATGTGTACGTTACCTATCCAAAATACTGCTATTATTTTTATTTTATTTTTAGTTCACCAAGACACTAAAATGGAAATTTTCAATTATCACAATAAATATGGGAATTTAACCATAAGGATTTAGTCCAGATGGTAAAGGGAGATACTCCATTTCTTTTTTATGCAAATTTGTTAAAATGGTTGATTCTGGTTTTTTATTTTTTCAAAGTTTTTACATCAAGAAATGCACGATATTTATATTAAAATAGAAAGCTTTGAAGGAGAAAAAAAATGGTTAATACATATTATTTAAAAATTTATAAAATAATAACTTTATAAAAAAATTAAATAATACTGAGAATACTTGAGCTTTGGATGGGCTTGCACAAAGAGCTGAAGTTTTGGGCCCATTGACTAGCCTAAACTTTGCTCATAGCCCAATTCATAAACAGAACCTAAAGTCCAATTTCAAGACAAAGCACATCAGCCCAAGACTGAACCAAGAACAATATTATTCTTTGCACAGCATAGGAACAAATTGCTTCCAAATTGAGTTTTCACATGTGTAATTATTTCGATAATCTTTTGGAGTAAGCTCGAAACAGAAGCTAAACAAAGTATGGAATAACAAGCAAAAAGTTTAAAGTTTACTTCATTTATTGTTTGCATACTATCAATATGTTTTTTCTTGTCGGATGTAGAAACATGAAAAATAAGTTTAAAAAAAAAAAAAAAAAACCTTTCATATAGCGGTAGGGCAATGAAAATTGATTTTCTGTGATTCTTAAAGACTTATTTGCTTCAAAATTCAACAAATTTCTATACTAATTTGCAGTTAACTATAAAATGTCATGTATGGATCTAAGTGCTTACATGTTGTTTCACTTTATTTTTTATTTTTTTCTTAGTATCCAATAGTTAAATTTCATATGCCGGAAAAGTATAATTCTAATTCAAAAGATCATATCAATTAGATTACTTCCATGAGTAACTTTTCATAATTAGATGAAAGATTTACATTCTTAAGTCATTTCACAATTCAACAGCTTCTTATGGCTAATTTTTAAGTAATATTTTTTTGGAGTGAACTAATTTTTAAGTAATATATCTTTTGTTTATGGACCGAAATTGTGTATCCATAAGATCACTATATAGATGTCTAAATTGAGCTTGAGCTTGAATGATATGCTTTTTTTTTTTTTTCCTTTCTCTTTTTTTTTTTTTTGGCAGTGAGATTGAAATATATGATTTTCCAAATGCTATGATTTGGCACTTCTATACCTAGGTTTTTAGATTTTAATCTTCGATCGAGGTGGTGACACCCACACATAATTTCATTTGAGAAAAGTGTTAAAAATTGATATAATGAGCATCTTCCTTATGTAAAATAACATAGCACATGCTCTATGCATATATAATAAAGGGAAATCTTTACCCTATATATATATCTCATGAAAATTGAATCAAATCTTTGTAATGACATGTAAATTACTAAGTTAAGCCAATTTTAGAAAGAAAAAAAGAAGAAGACTAAAATCAATGTAAATTCATCAAGTTCCCAAAACATTGTACAAAATAGATCACTAGCTATACAAATAGAATTTAAGTATCATGTATTTACCAAAAAAAAAAAACTTAAGCTATCATGTATTGAATATTTTGTTCTTTTAAAAGAACGGAAGACACGACATGTTACCATTCACCAAAAAAAAAAGACACAACATGTTACCAAATATGTGCTTAGACGGTTAAAGTTTAATATTGCTTTTCAATTTGGTTTTCTCTTCACTATCAGATAAGGGCCACTTTATAGAGGCCCAACCAAGGTCATGGTTAGGCCTAGATGAGCCCAATACATCGTTCAAATCCTGATCCATGAACCCAATGTAATGATCAGTCTCAAGAAAAAATGTAAGCGGAAGCCATTCAACTTTTAAGTGTGAAAATTAATATTATTCTGAGAGGAATTTTTCATATCTATTATTATTTATATCTATATTAGACCAACATGTAATAAAATTATAATCATAATAATTATCAAAAGAGAAAAAAAAAAACTGATAATAACTTTTGAAATAATACCGTCCAGTTGTAGTACTGTAATGTCTTATGAAAGAAATGGATGCTTAATTTTCTCATTAATGCAAATTGCAAGTGGAAAAATAAAACATACATTCACGACGCAAAAAACCATGAATCAATTCTACTGTAAGAGGGAAGTCCATGCTGAGACATCCATGTGTAAAACCATTATTTTCTACGATATGAAAGATAAAAAAATAAAAAAATAAGAATAAACATTCTGGAGCTGGATGGGCTTGGACATAGTTCAGGCTAAACTATATTGGTAAAGCTATGGGCTTCATTGAGCCCAAGTGTGAAGAATTAGAACACCAATAGGGGTGGGACAAATTTGAGTTGAGAAAAAGGACCTAAATGCTAAACAAAGTGAAAAAAAAAAAAAGGACCTAAAACTGACACGTGTTAGCTGAAGGACACGTGGTTGATCTTCGCCTCTTCAGCATGTGCTTTTACTTTTTATTTCCAAGTAATATGGGAAAATAAAACCTCTGCATAAATATTTTCATTTTCGTACAAATAAAACCATGTAAAAGAGCTAGACCGTTCCCCATGAGTAAACTCTTTATAATTAGAAAACGTGCTTACGTATTTCTGAACCAATTCCCAATTCCCGGTCAATCCATATAAAGATGTCCATGACTGTCAAAATGGGCTTGAAAACATGTGTTAAGATCGATATATTTGAATTTATAAATATGTAAAAAAATGTTGCTCATAGTTGTGTTCTCTTTAATCTTTCACGCACAAACACACTCTAGCTCTCTTTAACTTCTTTTTTTCCCCTTCTGAGAAGACAAATTTTTTTAAAAAATATTCGCAAAGATTTCGCAATTAACATTCATGATAATCTTGTTATAATTATTTTTTCTTTGGAATGTATTATATATATTTAATATAAATTTTGCGATTCTCTAATAAGGATGATTCTTAGATCCATGAATTTTGATATAAAATCTTCCAGCAACATTGGTGGAAGGTGTTCCTAGATAATCCAGGACAAAATTAAATTGTTGAATGATTGAATTTCACTATCTAATAAAGTCTATTTCGCCCTAGCAACCCAAATTCAATCACATCCTCATAATCAGATATTCGTATACATATATTCTCTACTGCGGGGTCAGGTCAAGAATCCCAGGGAATCCAAGAGATAGTACCAACACAAAAATATTAGAGCTCCAAATCACCCAAATACCAGCAAACCGAATATTCAAACAAAAAAGACAAGAAAAAAGGGGATGGGATTGGAGAAGCCAAGAAATGAGTAAATAATATATCTAAATTTATCGTATATATCCATGTGGGTGCACCATGTGGGTTCCGAATTTCCCTATGAGACACGTTGAAAGGTAGTTGTCTTTTGGTTCCACGTGTTGTAATGTGACAAAAATCAAAGTCTCAATTCCACATTCTTCTCAGCTGATGGGAAGAGAAAACTATGTGTGTCGAAATTAAGGAAAGTCAGAGAGAGAGGAAAGAAAAAAACAATAATAATGAGAAAATCAAGCCAGGGGCTACCTGGGGTAGTAGATGGGGGCTGTATGTGGAAAATGATATATATATATATATATGTGTGTGTGTGTGTGTGTGTGTGTATATAAAACTATATGTATATATATTTTTTTGGCGAATAAACTATATGTATATATGTTTGCATATGGTGCTCAAATTTGTCAGTATATATAATGTGTTGGGGTTATTAAGATCCTACTTCATGATGAGCTCCTCAACCACGTGCAATCTTAACTACTATCAAAATTTTAGCATCTAGATATTCAATGGAATCTTTGATCCGGATTATCACTATAAATATGTTACTGGTGAAAGTTTTCATCAGTTTTGTAAATTAAGTTTACTTGATAGTTTAGAATTAAAATTTTCTATTACAAGCTGAAATTAAAAAAATACATTTATAGCTTATCAGATTTCAATATAGTTATTTTTTTCCAAATATAAATTGATTATTTTTAATAAAAATTTTATTATACATCTATCAAATTTTTATTTTTTTTTGATAAATTAGTTTGCATTTTTTTTTTGGTGAAATAGAAATGATTTATCCAGGTCATAGGTCTAAGAGGTATTTAGCTAGTGAACCATCTCATGTGTCTTTTTAACCTGATAGGAGTCCGCGATGGGAGCTCATGTCGCTAAAACCTCCTCCATTCTCATGCTATAGCAGCGGAAAAGAGCACTTGAGTTCAAATGGAACTACCAAAACTCGAACTTTAATTCCCGTACTCGCAGGTGTGAATATAAATTAGTTTGCATTTGACTACATAAAAATAGTTCATGAAATATATACATTATAAGAAATATATATATATATATATATATATATATATATATATCGGATACCAGACTAGTTAACAAAAAAAGAAAAGAAAAACGGAGACCAGACAGTATAATCTATGCACGGTATATATATCATCATAGCAAAATTACATAGATAGATAAGAGTATTAGAAAAATGGTCTATATATTGTGGGACGCCAGAGGTTCGATTGCATCTAGAATCTCGTTAAATAATAAATTAGGTACTACGTATAAGTTGGGCGTCGTGCAGTGCCTACAGATAATTTATGTATATGTATATATAAGTACACCAGTTTTTGCTTTCAGTCTGTTGCTTTCAGTCTATTAGGTTGTATCCTTGGTTTTAGTGGGAAAAAAAAAAAATTGATTGGATATATTTTGTAACTGTATGAATTGTTAATACATTAGGTATTAAAAATAGTAAATAAATTTATTTTGTTTTTTCTATTTAAATGGTAGAGAATAAAGAATGGAACTGTGTAGAGTTATTTTGGAATTGTGAAACGAACATTTCAAAAAAAAAAAAAAAACGTCATTTGTGTCAATTTTTCTAATCTTAGTTATTTCTATTTTTTAGATCTATGTGGATTTTAAAAACGTGATTCTTGTGACCATTGAATGATCGATCTATTAATAAGTTGATACATATTTAAAAAAACTTGGATCGAAGCTGATGATTCATATAATTAATATGAACTTTTTCAATCCATTTACGTATGCATGAGCTACAATTATTAAGTATTATAGATAAATCTATATAATCTTGTAAAAGGATAAATTGAGAGGCTGGAATACTAAGGTTTCTTTTATTGCTTTATGACCATATAATTGGATAGTTATTTATATATAGATTTATTAAATTCCATACAATATTTTAAACCTTTTTTTTTTCTCAGAAAACTTTAAATTTGACTTCTCACTAGAACTAATCAACTCACTACATTGTATATATAAGACAAAAAAAAATAGTTTTAATTTTTTTCCTAGCTTAACCCATGCTTGCATGTTATTTTATGATACTCTAATGGTTTAAGCTTTATACCACTGAGCTTAAAAGATCCCAAGAGTTACCAAACTATAGAAATTGGTCAAATAAGTAAAAGGAAGCAAATGAAAAAAGTATTTTTAAGTTGGTTAATATTCTTCTACCAAAACTATGAATTAACTACTAGAATTTAGTGTCTCTCTAAACTAACTAATGGGTAAAAAAAATCCCATTGCATGTTTCACTTCGAATCTCCATAAATAATTCAGAAAACTTATTCTCAAACACAACCCTTTGACTCTTTCTGTCTTTAATTTTCATTTGTTTAATTTCTTTAATTTTCTGGTCAGCCAATCTAATTTTCCAAACGCATATACGTACGTGTCAACCTCTCGTCTCTCTAGCTGTAATAGTAGTAGTAATAAGTCTCTCGAAGAGTCATATCCTTTCCCTACCGCTTTCCTTCACGCTTTATATAAACCCACCTCTTCTCTCCACCTTTTCCTCTCATCAAACTTATCTATTTTCTTTCTCTTTCTCAGTAGCCATGCAAGTCTCTCACCAATATTTCACCGCCCCCACACCGCCTAATAAACTCACAATCTCCTTAGAAACTCACAAACCCACTACGTGCAAAATCCTCATAAACCCTTCCAAGAAAACCCTCCACCGGAAAACTAAGAAACTACCACTGCCTCTGCCGCCGCTTCCACCGGAAAAAAAATTCACCAAACTGTTGCCGAAGCCTGAACCGGAATTAAACCCGTCGGATCAACCCGACCCACCTCGTCTGAACCCATTTCAAACTCTTGCTGCCTCTTTACTTGACGCAGTAGAGGCTTCGATAATAGTACCATTAGAGAAGAATCGCAAACTGGGTAAAACGGTTGATCCGGCGGTTCAAATATCGGGTAATTTCGCCCCGGTTCGTGAATGCTCGGTTGAGCACGGACTTGAAGTGGCGGGTCAAATACCCGACTGTCTACATGGCGTTTACGTGAGAAATGGAGGCAATCCTATGTTCGCGCCCTCAGGTGGCCACCATTTATTTGATGGGGACGGTATGATACACGCCGTTAAGTTGGGCCCACTGAACAGAGCTAGTTATAGCTGCAGGTACACGCGCACGAGCCGGCTCGAGCAAGAGGCTAAGCTAGGGAGGCCAGTTTTTCCCAAGCCAATCGGTGAGTTACATGGACATTCTGGACTGGCTCGGCTAGCTCTGTTTTTTGCTCGAGCCGCTATTGGGTTGGTAGACGGCTCGCGAGGCATCGGCGTGGCTAATGCCGGGCTTGTCTATTTCAACGGTCGGTTGTTAGCCATGTCGGAGGATGATCTTCCGTACCATGTGATGATCAAGGGTGACGGTGATCTTTCAACCATCGGACGGTTCAGTTTTGATGATCAGCTTGATGGTTCCATGATTGCTCATCCGAAGGTGGACCCAACCACAGGTGAGCTACACACGCTGAGCTACAACGTAGTAAAGAGACCGTACCTCAAATATTTCAAATTCGACAAGGACGGAAAGAAGTCACGTGACGTGGAAATTACACTTGACCAGCCGACGATGATCCATGACTTTGCCATTACTAAGGAAAATGTTGTAATTCCGGACCACCAGGTGGTATTCAAGTTATCCGAAATTATTCGGGGCGGTTCACCCGTAATCTATGATCGAAGCAAGACTTCAAGGTTCGGAATTTTGCCGAAAACCGACGTTGATGAATCGGGAATTCAGTGGATCAACGTGCCGAATTGCTTTTGTTTTCATTTATGGAATGCATGGGAGGAAAACGATGAAAATGGTGACAAGATCATTGTTGTACTCGGGTCATGTATGGACCCGCCGGACTCGGTTTTCAACGAACCCGAAAACGACATGATTCGTAGCAAACTATGCGAGATCCGACTGAATACGGAGACCCGAAATTCGACCCGACGGGTCATAGTACCGGATTTGAATTTGGAAGCGGGTCAAGTGAAGAAGCAATTGGTAGGGAGGAAGACCCGGTACGTGTACCTTGCCATAGCCGAGCCATGGCCTAAGTGTTCGGGGATTGCTAAGGTGGATTTAGAAACCGGAAAAGTCACCAAATTCTTGTACGGTACCGGGAGGTTTGGCGGCGAGCCGTTTTACGTGCCAGAAGATGAGAATGCTGATGATGATGATGGGTATATAGTAGGTTTCGTGAGGGATGAGGTGGAGCAGAGCTCAAAGCTGGTGATAATAAAATCTTCAAACATGAACAAAGTGTGTTCGGTGAAGTTGCCTTCCAGGGTCCCTTATGGGTTCCATGGTACATTTGTTAGTGCACAACAATTGAAACAACAAGCTTTGTCCTAATTAGTTATTGACTTTTATGGTTTAGGAATATGTGTGTATATATAACCAATATATATATACAAAGTAATATTGTATATATGTTGCTAGCTAAGTAATTGTCTGGTCTGAGAGATTCTGTTGATTGTATACTACGTATAACCAATGCACAATCTTTCCTTATGAATAAAAAGTTTCCATTAATTAATTGCTATTTATATATTTGTACAGGTATATCGATGGATGTGAGTTAAAAATTATATATGTTGGAATGAGGTTCGAGTCTAAAAATATATATGGTCGGAAAAAATAGTAGTTTTGCCACTGAATTGTCCTGTAACAACTTACTTACTTTCTCTGTATATGTATAACTGTTTTAGAAAGAAAAAAAAGAAAAGTGTTTTAATTAATGTATTAAAACTTGAAAAAAATGTATTAATTGAATAAAAAAATTATACTAACTATACTTTTTTAGTTTTAATTTTGTTATATATATATATATATTTTATATTCAATAAGAGTGTACTAATTTATTCAATTAATTTGTTTCTATTTTTGTTTTCTAAATTTTATTATATTAAGGTATAGAAAAATTAAAAATTGAATTCCACATGTTTGTTCATTTAATTTGTACCTGATATATATATATATATATAAATTTATTGCGAATATTAATTTCAGATAGAAAAACCACCAATTTTTCAGACAATAATCCCGAGATATGGAATATCTATTGCTCCCAATCGGTCAGTTAATAAAGAATTTACCTTATATTAGGAAAGGTGAAATTAATAGCATTAATTAATTTGGATATGGTATCAGTTAACTTAATGTTGATCAATTGTGCTTACCTAATAAAATTAAAACGGGTCCTACGAAAGAGCTTTATAATGTTCAGAATTCGGGCAAGAACCATTGAACTATGAATTTTGGCACTCTATTAGAACATATAAAGGTGCTGTTATTCTTCCTAAAGCAGTTCTTATGATGATGAATGCAACAAATATAAGTATACATAAAAATCATACTGTGGTAACATCCTTTACTATATGGTAGTCAGACAATCATCCATCATTGTCCCATGCGTTTGCTTTGTATGTAATTGTGCGCATCGGATAGTAAGAGATGATGCTCCCTACTAAGACGTCTTATATAATAATTTTATGTGTGTACCAAATTGTTAATATGGACGACGTAGCCCACTATTTAATGGGCAACAATCTATATCAGCCGTTTGATATGTATACTCAGATACATTGACTGTGTGAATATGCATATCAGACGGCTGATATGGACTATCGCCCATTGAATGGTAAGCTACGTCGTCCATATTAACAGTTCTTTTATATATATATATATATATATATATATATATATATATGATGTTGAGTAAGGATGCTATGATGTGATAACTTTATAGTAAAAAAATTATATGTGGCAAATCATTAAATCTATATTGATTACATATGTTGATTTTATCATCATGTTTTTTTATTATTAGCTGTTGAATCGTTTATGTGAATTATTTTACAACTTTCATATATATTCTATCAAAAAAGGAATATATATTAAAACTATCGCAACTATATAACAACTGAAATTTTGTGGTCCAGTCAGATTTTAATTGAGTGGTCTAATTGAGATATTATTGGAATCCTAATTATACAATATTATTTTATCATATATAATAATAGCTTTATAAAATCTATTTTATTTTATTCATACTGAAATTTTAATTATAATCTATAAATAAAAGCTTTAAACCTTAATCCAAGGTAGGCCATAATGTTTACTTTACACGCCTATTTTTTCTTATGTATCTTTACTTTCCACAAAAAGTTTAATTTTTTTCTTTTGACTTTTCCATCGGTGTTTGACATACACTATACCGGTGTCTCCATAGGCCCCCTGACGTCGTTCTCTATTTTGCAGACTTATAAGTTTTTCGATGGTAAAAGAATGTGAGTAATCTCTTCAACATCGCTTTAAAGCTTACATTTAAACAAATTAGTGACATACTAAAATTTTATTTGAAAAAATAAATAATGAAAAATTTAGTAAACCACAAATTCATTTTAAAATTTCATGTGTTAAAACAGTTCAATGGTAAAATAATCTTGATAATAAATCTATTCAATCGACTTAAGATGAGCATAATTATATATATATATATAATTTTTGACATTTTGAAAATTATTAAATCAACCGAGCATGATTATATGTATATATATATATGTATAATTTTTGACCTTTTGAAAATTATATTTATTTCTTGATGTACTCCATTTGAGACGCATATATGCTAATCCATAACTTTCTTATTCGCCATCCATGATATTTTCATCGTGAATTTTATGTCAGCCTTCCCTTCAAATTAAAATTACATTATGACCAAGTAACAGCAAAAAGTGTATTTTTTCTTTTATTATTATTTTTTAATAAGTAAAAAGTGCGTTTGAAATCGAGGTTTTAAAGAAGAGTAATCTAAAACCATTTTGACTTTTGACACCCAAGAAAGACACTCACCAGTTGACACTCTTAATAATTAATCTTATTTCCTCAGGAGATCATAGAAAAGAAAAGCAATTAAACTGAAGGAAAAAACGTTTTCCAAAATGGCACACTTCCCAAAAGCCAATATTCAGCTTTATTCTTATAAATTCTTGCCTTTTTTTTTGTTGGTGAATTCTTATAAATTCCTACTTGGCCAAAAAAACAGGTGATCAAACTACATATATACACCATGCTTGATTGCATCTTTTGGGTAATAAAAGTGTGCATAACACATTGGTCCAGAATCCAATTGATAAACGCCAAATTACATCAACCAATTAATTAACAGCATAACCCAACCCATTTTACCAAAAAGAAACTGCATAACCCAACCCCAATAATTCATTGGTTTTGGTTGAATCCCCCCAATAATTCATCTGTTACATCATTGTATACGTCAGAAACATTCCACTTGTTAGCATTCTTGTCAACACCATTGCAGTTACCGGAGATTTGTTTTTGTTTTTTGTTGTTGTTGGTTTTTTTGGGTAATTGGAGAATTTGTTTTGTTATGTCTAGGTTAATTTATATACTGTATACGTGTATATATTAAAGGTTAATATTTTTAAAATTTAATTAAAATATAATTTTTTTTTAAAATTTTAAAAAATTATTAATTTCATTTTAAAATTAAAAATATATATATATATATATTATTTTTTCATTATTTCTTCATTCACACTCCTACAGTTTATATCATTTAGACCATCTACAGAGATATCAGTTAAAAAATTTGAAATTTGAAAAATTAAATTGTAATTAGTGCAAATTTTGTTCTCTAGATAAATGCTATTGGTGACAAATTATTTACTATCTAATGTGGCAAAACATATGCAATTAATTTAAAATTTTATTTATTCATATTTAATTACATTATATTCCAACCAATAGAAAAATCTATAACATATCATTTTGCACCTCACTTGATAAACAATTTAGTGCCCTTAGTGTTACTAAGATATATTTTATATTGTTATGATAAACCTTAAGACTCAACTTTCCACCATTGCTAAAGGAAAAAAAAGGTTGTTTGTTTAATGGAATAGAAATGACAGCCATATATATGCGTAAAGGCCTAAAGGGTTGACTTGCTATATTATGTTTCAACTCTAAAATCTAAACCATACATATATATATATATATATATATATATATATTTAAAGATGGTTTTCAATCAATTGACTTGAGATTGAATGAACAAAATATAAAAACAAAAATTAATGAGCATTGTGTAAACATTCCTTGACCAAAGATTAATGCTTTGTAATTGGATCTTCAAAAAATAAACACATGTAATGTAAGTAATGGATTTAGGAAATATATAGCAACAATAAGTTCAATCATTTCAAGCATGAAAATAAAATTGAACAAACCTATAACATGAATTGCGTTTTCTTTAATATATTCAACTTTAATTAGTGGGAGGAACAATAACAAACCACCACTGCTAAAACACAAATGTAATCACGCAAAGCTAATTAATTAGTAAATTATATAAACATGTAACATAGAAATCTTATGTATTTGAAGGCTTAACCTAGTTGTAAAACGATTGAAAATACTGTTGAAATATTGATTATAAAAGTTTAAGCTAATAAAAGGTAAATAATTATGTTTTTTTATATTTTATCTCTAACATATTTTTCACATGTAGACTTGTTTGAGTCATTACATGTGTATTTTCGGTTTGGCTTTTTTAAAATCATTTTGAGTCCATATATATTTTTAATTTTTGGATGAAGTTGTTGAGTTTCAAACTTATGATTGCTTGGTCTTTTTGGCTTTGATACCATGTTAAATTATCACTGATTTCAAAAACTGAAACTAATAAAAGGCATGTCATCATTCTTTTATATTTTATCTCTAATAAATACACTTTTAAATATAGAGTTCAAACCTCACAGGGTTTAAACCCCATTCCTCGAATTTTTTTTGGTAAATCCCCATTCCTCAATTTGTTACATAAAAATGGCCTATTTTGTGGGGTGAAAGGGTGAGACAAGATAGTGACTGAAACGATAACCATATAGTTGCGTCGCTAAGTTATTGCTAAGCTTTTATAATGGGGAAAGACATAATTGTCGGATATGAAAGATAGGGTTAGCCACTAGTCTTTGCTTGCAAGTATTTTCTTATCTTATTTCCCAAAAAAAAAAAAAAAGTATTTTCTTATCTTTTGTGCTCAAAATCATAGAGCCAAGGAGTAGACAATTGAATGGACAGACCATCAGAAAGGGCGGTGACATATATGTGCTTCAATTTTCATGTAAACCTAAAATATTATTATTATTATGATTATTATTATTATTATGATTATTATTATTATTAATTTTTCTTTTTGTTTCTTCTGTTCTTGTTTTTGTTTCTGTTCCAGTTATATTTTTGTTTGTTTGTTAGAAGGTGTTTTCTACTAGGATATTATCGAAAGTAAGGTCGACATATTATGGTGGGTTCTATTTCTCCTCGTAACTAGTGGAACATATGCAAAATAATTTTGATTCAAATATCATAGAAAGATATGCCGTGGATAAAGAATGAGGACAAATTAGACTCACGGCAGGTAATTATTTATTGTGCTACTGCTTTTTGAATTTTAAATAGTAAATGTGGATTTATATATATATATATATGATAAACAATTAAAACTATTTAAATCTAAATAGCATATATTTAAATTAAAAATTGTTTTCAATGATATTGTATAAAAATGCTTTTAACAGTTATTAATGACTATTAATTAATTACATATTCAATAAAAAAAATTAGAAAAAAATCATCTACCTTGACAAAATCTATGTTAAATCAGCTTAACAATTATTGTAGACATTACTATTTGAAAGTAATTTTTATAAAATACTATCTACATTGTTTATGTGTCATATCTATTTACACAATTTACATTTTTATTGGAAATGCTCCAATATACTTGAAGGTTACTTAAAAGTGGCCGGACTATAAATGCCTAGAGTTTTATCCACAAATATTTTTCACAAGAGTATCATTTTTTTAGACATGTTATTGTTAAAAAAAAATTGTTATTACTTTTAGCCTCTTAAAAGTCTAATGGACTCATTCTCATCTTATAGAACTCTATATATATATATATATATATATATATATTTTTATAAAATATATTTGTTGGGCTCTATAAGCTTTCTAACAATAAAAAATTAAAAAAAATTAGCTATGGATTAGATAGCATTTAGAACTATTGGGTTAAAAAAAATGTTATACAAAACACAACAATTGAGTATATTTTGGTGTTTTAGTTATATTTTTTGATTTTTTTTTTTTATAAATTTTTAAAATTTATAGCATTTATAAGTATTTGGTAAAAAAAACATATCTATTGGGCTCCATAACATATGTGGATTTTATTGCAAAACTATATATATATATATATTAAATGTATATTTTGTGGTTTGTGTATTTAAAAAAGAAAAAAGAAGAAGGATGAATCATGCGCCTAGCTTACGACTTTTATCACATGTCAGACTTTTGCTCTCTTGAAAAGGAATATACAGTACTGTTAGGGTTTTGGAGCACTAGAAAGTGTGCTTGCTTTGTGAAAACATGAAGATAGAAAAGTTAGAGAAGGTTTTGTCTATTGGTGGCTATGAGTGTTCAATCTTGCAGGTGAAAATGGCATTAAATGTGGGCAATTATGGCTAATGGTTCATCATCAATGTATGGAGATAAATATGCTCTAATTCTTACTGATTAAATACAAGCTTATGACTATATGTTGATCTTAACTCTTAAGAGATGTGTGCTAAATAGAGTTTAAATACATGAAAAGCATGTTGTTTGTGTGATTTACCACTAGCATTATGTCCCTAACCCATTTCGTTCTTGATATGTCAAAAAACGGACGTGACATGCATATATCAGGGACAAAAACGCCAAACATCTAAAGTTACAAGACTAAAAGTGTAAATAATCCTGTTATAGCAAAAGTCCTAGTGAAAGCAAATAATGTACTTTTACATCACCAAATTTTAAACTGATATGATTACCAAAAAATAAAAATAAAAATAAATATATATGTGTATATATAAACTGATATGTAAATATATATAAAATTGGTGTTTGCAGTGTTAATTACTCTATTCCCAAACTTAAGAAGATTAGGTTCATTGCATATTACATCTATACCGTGTATGCATATTGATGGAATTATTTAGAATCAGGCCTTCCATTTGTAAATAAAACTTTTACCATTTACAAATGATCCATAGCTTCAATATAACAGAGCTGAAAGATTTAACAACAAATACATGAATATACTATTGTATTTCTATTCACATTTTCAATCTTAAAAGTTCAAATCTTTACATGAATTTATTGTGTTTGTATATGTGTGGATATTACTTACATGAGGATTTTTAGACTCTTCTACTTATAACATTCTGTCGCTTTTTTGGCAGAGCCATCGACATATCGCGTAGCCTGTTTGTAACTTCTGTGAATGATGGCCGCGATGCAGGGTCAGCAGACCAGCACTCTTCCATTAACTTTTTCCATTCAGAATCACAACGTTTTGGAATAGGAGGTCTCAGTGTGTTATTTACAATTCCCCCTTCAAAATAGAATAACAAAAGCCAAAGTAAATTTAAAACAGAACCACTAAGACATGGTAAAAGATAGTGGACTTTGGTCTCTTTTTTCTTTACCAATGAAGAATGTGTTAGAAGACTGAAAAATACAAGGAAAAAGTTATTATAGAAAAAATTCCAATCTTTAGATACTTGAAATAGCTGCTTGTAGTAATTGATAGGTAAATTGGAACATGGTTCTGTTTGGGAAAAAAAAAATCTTAAAAATGTTCTATAGTAAAAATTGATCCATTTGCAAATTTCAATATTACTGTGAGACTTGACTATCTTTTATAAGTGTTACCTAAACTTCGAAAATTCTTAGATTTTTTGAGTAAATTCTAATGCAAGACTTCCAAAATAGGCTACTAAATATTGTCAAGTGTCTAATCGTCTCCTCAGATTGCCACTCCATGAAGACTATTATACCACATAAAAACAAACTCAATTAACTAATGATTCATTTACTTTACTTAAATGGAAGCAATATTTTGGGAAAGCTTAAGAGCAAACTTGGATGTATACAAAATGCATACAGATACTAAAGAGAATTTACCTATGATGGTACCGCAGTGCATGTTAGCATATGGCTCTTCCCCAGTCAGGATCTCCCACATCACAATACCAAATGAGTAAACATCAACCTGCAAATAAAAAGGATAGCCAAAGGATCATGTTAAAATAATCTCTCATTGGGTTCTTATTTTTGCTGAAACTCTTATGTTGGAAAGGATAGATTTTGTATTAGGCTCATAACCTTCTCAGACACCCGGTTGCTACTACCACTTAATAACTCTGGTGCCATCCATGGAAGGGTCCCTCTCACACCACCAGATACTAGTGTGTTGCGTTTAATTCTTGACAGCCCAAAATCTCCAACCTGAAAAGCAGATAACCAGTACTGATGATGAACTTTTTTATGGTTTTAAATGTTAATCTAAATAGTGAATGACAAAACTATTTTATTTTTTTGTTTATTTATTTATTTGTTACAGAAAACTAGAAAATTATGTTTATTGACCAAAATAAAAAATGGTCAAACCAGATTTTGTATCTGTAACAAATTACCTTGCAAATGGGTCGTTCAGAATCCCTTAAATTGACAAGCAAATTGTCACATTTTAAATCAAAATGAACTATATTTTTCAAATGCAAATATTCCATTCCAAAAGCAGTGTCCATTGCAATTAGGAGCCTCTTTCGACGATCAAGCACTCTGCAGGAAGAATTCTAAAGAATTGATAAATCTAAGTCTGATTATGATATATACTGAACAAAAGAAATATGGATTCAACTCACATATCTTTCTTTAGTAGGACATGCCTCAATGAACCATTCACCATAAACTCAGTTACGGTTGCCAATGTTGTCTCTGGCCCATCAGGAACCACCCCATAAAATGCTACGACATTTGGATGGTGAAGATTTGACAGTATACGTGCCTCTCTCCAGAAGTCCTTGATCTGTTCAAACAGGTGGAGTTTCAGTTTCATTCAGTAGACTCCTAAAACCAAAATTTTGAAAATGTAGGAAATGCATTTTTCAAAACAAGCTAACTTTTTATGGCCAAGTTAAATAGAATCCACTGCATCAATGCAGTTTATAATCCTTTTCCGTTTCTGTAGATAAAACACTATGTAGAATATGAGAAAATTTATATGGACCTGAGAACTGAAACAGATAGGAACTTCATGAGTGCAAGCACTAGTTAATTGGAGACCTACCAGCCGCTCTTGCTCCGATGATCTGCCTGAAAAACAACTCTTTTTAATTCTCTTAATAGCAACATCTGTTCCTCTCCACTTCCCATGATAAACGGTTCCAAATGTACCAGATCCTAGCTCTTGCAGTTCTTCAAGATCACTATTCTTTATGATCTGCACATCAGCATCTGAAGCATTCAGTTCAATTTTCTTGATTATATTTTCATTTTTCAAATGAAGAATGAGGTACATGTCACACAGAGTTAAATAGGAAACCAGTTGCAAATAGCAAATAGTTTCACAGACATAGAGATTGCATACGTGCCACAACCAAGCATTAATGGCCCATATTATATTTCTTGATTATATTCAAAAGCATTCAGCCAAATTTACTAATTTGGGCATAAGTTGTTTAACTTGTTAGGACCTTAATAGATGCAGACTAAGTCCATAATATATCTATTTTTTCCCTACAACTTGGTTGTCAAATATACAAGTGTTAAGTCTGAGTGACCTAAATAATTTTAAGAAATTTCATTATCTCACTTAATTATATGAGAATATAACATCCAGTGGAAAATAAATCTAAGATTTCAAAAGAAGATCCTGTTTTTAAAATGTCTCCATTAGCAATAAACCATGCTTTTGATTGAGGGGGATATTTAGCATTTTTAATTTCCACATGTTGATAGGAATTTGTAAATGACATATATCAGTTTGCATAAAGAGTCACCATAACTGGAAAAACATGTTCCTATTAAAAGAAAGAAAACAATGCAGAACAAGTGAGGGAGAAACTTTTATCAAATCATAAATGAATTCATCAAAATGGTTGTTCTGAACCTGCAAACCGTAAACTCCCGCTTCAATTTCTGCTATTGCAGCATCACTCATACTCATAGATTCATCCCTACCGTCAGCACTATCTTTCTCAACCTACAAGAATACAGGATAGGAGCTCAAATGAACCACCTAATAATACTAATAAAACAAGTAAAAAATAAAAATATATATATGTATAAATATATATTAATGGCAGCATAGTTTACCTCTCCAGAAGATTCCTGAATGCTACTGTCTGACTTTGTTTCTCTAGGAGATGTACATTCATCATCACTACACTCGTATTCTACATATGCAACTGCTTGAGAGGAGGAAGGGATGCAAGGAGTTGCTGTGCCAGTGATGTCTTCAACAATAACCGGCGATTCCACTGCCTCATTGTCATGATAATCATCTAAAGGCTGTGATTGGACAGATATGGCATATTCAAACTTAGGTAACTCATTAGCTTCTCCACTAAAACTTAACATTTCAATCTCATTGTAAGCACGACCCACAGCTTCCTTATCATTGAGAGATGCTTCACTATTTGAATTGGCAGTTGAAGCCACTTTCTGAAACAATGATCCAGAATTGGAGTGTTATTCCTATACAAGCTTTTAGATCACGTTTAAATATACTCGAAAAGGGGAAATGTACTTACAGAGCTTGTAGCTAGAGATTCAAAGCCAATAAATTCGTCAGATGCAGCAGGTGTTTTTTGTCCAAGGGATCGTTGACAACTTATCCTCTGAGTGGTAGAATATTGCTGATCTTTTTGCTGATCATGCATAGAGTTTTGGCTCCTAGTATCCACTAAATTTTCTAATGGAGTCACTGGTGAAGCAGAAACCATTCCTTCAGGGATTTGCAACTCTTGTGAGGATATGCAATCCTTATGCATGTAGTTGATATTGGGTAAGTTGCTAAGTTCAAGATAATTATTATTTGACTTAATTTCAACATTTCCTTCATGGTGATTCCAAATTTTCTGATCACCGGAACTGTTTTTCCTGTGTGTCCACTTCAACATCTCCTCGCTCCCTTTTCCCCTGGAATGGCTTGGTTTCCTGACTATGAATTGATTGTCATGTGTAGCTACTCGCGGTTCAGCTTTCTCAACACCTTGCATTACACATTCTTTTGATGAACTTGACCTTGTTATTGGAAGCAATTTGTCTCTCTTCACTTTTGATGATGACAGGAGCGTAAGTCCATCTGAGAGCCTTTCATAATGTTCCTGCAACAGCGAGTCAGAAAGGGCATGCATCATTTCGTTATGTGGACCATCTTGGATCTGAATTCCTGACGACATAGTTGTTAGGTCTTCTTGGTGAGAAGCAGAATTGTTAGAGAGAAATGAGCTATCCTTAGCCATCGCTCTGTCAAAGTTCCCACCAGTTTGACCATTTTGTGCAGAAGGCACAAAATCTCCTCCTGGACCATGATGGTGAAAGCACATGTCGGACGGCTTATTACCCTGATCAGCCTCTACCAAGTACTTGTTCTGATTATGGTTATTTATGAGTGGAAGCCCATGATAATGACTCAGTGCATCAACATAATAGGAATCCTTACATGGAAGTTTTCCAAAAAGAAAGGAAGAAATCCCTTCATCACCGCCAGCATATGGTCGACCTAGCACATTAGAAATCTTGGGATCCCTATGCTGAACAGGAAGAGGAGATGCAGGAGGGGATTGATTGGAAGACTTGTTTGGACCCTGAAGTGCAGTAGTATACTGAACAGGAGTTCTTGGACTATAATCCTTATTCTCCAAAATATACGTAGATGTAGGTGAGCCCCTATGAAATCTTGGACTATGTTCTGACGTATTTCCCAATTGGCTAGTTTGGCTTGTCAAACTGTGGCCACTGGAGCTCTTCTTGGGACTTGGTTCCAACATCCCATTGACAGCAACAACATACTGATAATCAACATCATTTGTCTGAGTAGCCCTTGCTTCAACAGAACTTGGGCTCTCAGATTCATTTATAGGTATAAGAAAAATCCTTAATCTTTGAGAACCCTCAGTTCTTTCCTGCTCTAGATATTCCTCTAACATATGATGAAGATCCTCATCAGAACAAATTGATATAAGAGCATCCAGATCCTCACTGGGAAGCTGGTACTTGATAGTGTGAGGTTGGCTAAAAATTGTACAAGTCTTCTTCACTAGTTCCTCCCAGGTAATGTTCTTCCTAATGGATACAATTCGTGTCTCTCCGCCAACATATCTAAGTTTCCCATCACCTGGTCTCGGTAATATTCTTCCCCCAAAGCTGCAGAGAAATCTCATCTTGCTGGAGACAGAACCTTCAGAAAATCCTTGCACATAAGGATGGTATGCCTGAGGCGAATCGAGTACATAAATGGGTGGAGCAGTTGGTAGTACCAGAGGAATACGATCATGATTATCAACATGCTTACTAGGTACTTGTCCAATAGCAGCACCATATTCCCAATGATATCTGTTTATATTACTAGGATGGATCTTGTCATCCACTTCAGCAGGTAAATATCCTGAACCATGAACAAAATCTGATACTTCTGAGCTGCATTCAGAGTCCACTCTCCTTAACCCAAGAATGCCACTGAGATCCTCATATACCTGCTGCTGATGGTTTTGATTATAATTTAAACCAGCTCTCATTGGCATGCACTGATTGACATTAGTCATGACCGGTGCTAATCTTCTTAGTCCAGCACGATCCTGCAGAAACTCGGTTGAGAATTCCTCACCAGTCTGTGTACAAAAGTTATTTACATCTTTAACTGATGCAGCTCTGTCGTCTGACACAACATATGGTGCATCTTTGTAGAACTGTTGGCTGGAAGTACCAGCTCGAGCCTCATTGGTCATTTTTTCAGAAAAAGTTCATGCTCATTGAAATTCTTTATGAACATTCTATGGTCTTTCAAACCTTAAAGCCCCTTCCAAAAGGTTCAAATTTCAAAAGACCATTCCCTACTTTATTCCTTTATAAACTCAATCCCAAAATCTGTACAATTAGACTCCTAAGACTTTATATCCTCAAATGCTTATATGATGTATCAAACACCAAGATGAATGACAACGTACAAATTATTCCATGGTCATTTCATTTAGTGCTTTTTTCACCATCACCAAAATTATAAAAAGATGCCCATAAATCTACACCCTCTCTTCTCCACCCAGACCTTCCCTACATCGTATATGAAAAACAAGTTTCACATACGAGATAGCACCGCAAAAACTTGCCTCCCAGTTTTCCTGAATTCCACAATAAAATTAAAGATTAATTGTCTGCAACAATTTTTTCACCACAACCAACAATTCAAAATTGATTCTATTTCAATCCCATTGAAGAAAAAAAACAAATCAAAGACAATTGTTCAATGGGTATACATCAAATTTTCAAATACAACAAATGAAAGCAAAATAATACAAAAGAATTTTTTTTCTTTTCTTTTTCTGAGAATTGTAAAACATATAAAAAACATAAAAGATAAAAGGAGAAGATATAGCAAAATGGGTACCTTCTTGATTGTTGAGAATTTTCTGTTCCAGTTATGAGTTGAAGCTTCAAAGGTGGTTGCATTGGAAAATATTGAAGAAAAATGATGGTAATGGAAGAATGGAAAGCAAAAGAGGAAAATGGTTTTTGAGTTTGGGTTTTGTTTGTGAGGGTGAGGTTTGAGAAAGAGAGAGAGAGAGAGAAGGCGTTGCATAAGTTTCGGAGCTCTAATCGTGAGAGCAGAGAGAGAGGATGACGTGGCACCAAACCATGGAAATGGAGGGAAAGAAAATTGGGCCTTTTAACTGCAAAAACTGATTTATGAATGTCTCATCCTCTACTAAAATGAACCCAACCCCAACTACAATAACAAATAATAATAATAATAATAATAATAATAATAATAATAATAATCATAATAATAATAATAATAATAACTGTTATTATTATTATTATTTTCATAAGTTGAAGGTTAATAATGCGTATTGAAATTATGAGATACTAATATTTATCTAAAAAAAATATTATATGTCATAAAAGAAGAATTATCACAAATGAGACCTGTATATTTATATGGCAATGTAATTTTAGTGCTTATTCATTTTTTCAAATTAAATTTTTTTGCTTTTTCTTTCTTTCTAAAATCATTAAATATAATAAAAAAATAATGGTCATATAAGTAATGGGTTCCATTGATAATAATCATTTTTTTTTTTCTTTTTCTTCCGAAATATTTTTTATTTTTTTACTCCTGTTTATTTCAACCTTTAAACCTGTAAAGTTAGAAATATCACCAAGAAAATAGTTTTTATGAATTATAATATATTTCGTGCATGCTTACGGACCAAACTCACAAATACATTTGCTATATTAATTAATAGATAGAGTTGGTAAACATTTGGGTGTTGACATTGTAGTACAACTGTCGTTAAAATTTTCACTAAAAATAATCAAAATTTGTTACTTCTTCATTTCTTATTTTTTAGATTTTAGATAATAAAAAAAATGATTCAGGAGAGCTATTATTTAAAAAACAAATAGACACAAGGAAAGTTCATCTTTAAAAATATTTATATTACCATATTTTAGAAATTATGGTATACGGTTATAGCTTCTTTAATCAAACTAATTCTTTTATGCTCATTTCTTATCGAGGATCATAATTATTTTAGCGGGCCACAGATGATGTGGATTTTTCTATAACTAATAAAAAAATTAGTTAATTTGTTTATAATACCATCTATAAATTTAAATTGACAGTTGTTAACATTCGTATTTCAGAATAATTACAAAGAAACATTAGCTTATATAAAGCAATCTCTTCGTGTATTAATAAAAAATAAAAGAATAATATTCTTCCTCATATTGGAAAATAAGAACAAACAATTATATATAGAATAGAAAAAAGAAAGTTATTTTAAGTCAACAATATTGAAAGAAAAATTAAATAGTTTTTTTTTTTAATAAATTATATAGGTACGATCCATCAATTGTTTCTAGTTAAGGAAATAGTTATTTTCTTCTGAATAAACGCACGCAAGCACGTACCAAAAAAAAGAAAAGAAAAAGAAAAACATGAACATAATGGTTTTTAGCCAGATTCTACTTTACAAGGTTTCTGCCCAATGCAAAAAATGCAAGCCCAAATAATAATAATAATAATTATTATTTTTTTTAAAGAACTGACTGGGCTTCAGAGCGACTTTGATCTTTAATCCAGGTACCAAATAAAACAGAACCAGAATTAGAAAATTAAATTATAAATAAAAACAATCAACAATATTGACAAAAAAAGATTTTCCACAATGCAACAGGCACCAAACAATTGTATGTCACTGTTACATCAATTTAATCTGTAATAATCAAAGTATATTTGTCCCTTCCTCACAAACATAACATCAAATTCACACTCTTTTAAGGGGGAAAAACAAACCCCATAAACGTGAAACTAGCTAGCAATGCACTGTCATAGCAAACCAACACGAAATAAACCAAATGGGACACACTAACTCACAAAATCTACCAAGGCATAAACTTGTGCTCCTCAATGTTGCAAAAATGTTGTCTTGTGTAATGTGCAGAAATATGATGGATGTGATCGTATATATCCTCCATTCACCTATATGATTCCGGACGCTTTGGCTTGGTTTGGACTACGGCCTCGATCTTTTCCAACACAGCAGGAGTCAGTAAAGGTATTACACCAATAGCTTTCATGTTCTCTTGAATCTGCATAATAGAGTAAACCAACTATTTAATTAACTATGAAGAGAAAGTAGAAAAGCAACTGACCAGACATTCACCAATTCACTGAACGCTATTTTGGAACTGGATTCTATTATAGAAAGGCAAACAAGGGGAGAAAGGAACGCTCACGTTTTTTACGAAAATTTAACATTATTACAATGTATACTTTTATTTAATTTTTTTTCTCCAATCCTTTATTTTCGCTCCGAAATTCCCTTTAATCAAAGAAGAGAAACCAACACATTTTTATTTTTTCCCCTAATAATTTCAAACTACCAAATATCGCCCAAGGTAAATTAGCATCTTGTTCTGACAGATTTAGAAAGGTTTAATGAAGTTTGAAATAATACTCATTGTATAGAGCTCCTAATAATTTGTGAAATTGTGTACAAATGATTGCTGTGCCCCTCTATGTGATGTCTAACTTATCAACATATTTTTACAGCTTTTTCACATCAAATTTCTCTGACTCAGCATTCCAACTAATATCTACTATGATTATTTAATAATTTTGTTATACATATACAACGCCAAAAAAGTTATGTTCTACATAATTTTTTTAAGAGAAAAAAAAAATTCCTTCAACCAATCAGTCAACTCTACCATAATGCTCCTCTAATAGAATTCACGATTATTCTAAACTTTTATGACATCGTAGCCACAGTCCTCATGCATGTGCCTTGTCATGAATATCAATCTTAAATCTAAGAGAACCCATTAACCATCAAACTGACTTACAATTTTTACTAAGCTGAGGTCCCTAACTTTGCAGGAACAGAGGTTGAGAGTTTAAAAAAAGTATTTGCCTCGTCTTGTTCTAATCTTATAAATATGATCATCATAGGAAACTCTGGTAATTAGATAATATAATTAAAATTGGTGCATCCAAACCATATTGTCCTCACATGTTATACATTCCATATTCAAGTTAAATGATATACGCAAAATGAGAACAAACAAATGCACAGGCACAGCACCCAAGCCTGATGGCCTAAAAAATATTTTACTGAATTACAAATGCATAATGCAGTTACACTAACCTGAGATTCCTTTGTAGCGCCAGTGATAACTGATGAGACATTAGGGTTTGAAGCACACCATGCAATTGCAAGTTGAGACAATGGCACACCTAACTCGTCTGCAATTGGTTTCAGACCATTAACTTTCTTCAGCGCATCATCAACTAGTGATCGGTTAGCAAGGTTCTGTAAGGCATAGAAACAACACTTCGTTATGACAATCCAAGAAAAGAATAGGATTAAGTTTACAATAAAGTTATGCTTATTAGAGACTTGAAAGAATTTAAGATCTGCTTAAAGTTCTTTAACATAACAATAAATGAGAATTATTAGTTCCTAAAACCTCTTACCAATTTTCTATTATCTACAGACCTGCATCCACAATATATTAATATCTACAATATACGGAAGCTCATGAAGAAGTTATTCCATAAATGGAACTCTTGAAAGAAAGCATGCATATAATATAATCATGATGAAAAGTCTGATGAAGGAAACCAATCATCTTAAAACACCAATCTGATTCATTTTATGCAATTAACATTTCAAGCCTGTGAATAATATGCCATGCATAGTTATCAAAAGCTACGCATAGAAGGGGAAAATGAGAAGTAAATATAAATAAGTGAAGACAACTTTCATCGTTGCCTAGCAGTGAAATATAACTAGTTAAACAAATCAACAGTGATTGCATGCGAGAACATAGATTTACAAAAACGATAAAACAAAATAAGTATTACTTTGTAATTTTCCAATGCAAATCTGCTATCAGGTGGTACATTTCCCTTGGTGTATTTTCCAGTAAGCACTCCAGATGCAAGTGGACTCCAGGTAGTAAGACCCAGGCCATAGTTGGTATAGAGAGGGAGATACTCGTTCTCAACCTGCACCCATAAAACATATGAGATCGTGCATCAAATCTGGCTGCATGTGAGAGAAAAAGAGAGGCAGAGCAAGTTCCATTGTTATATACTTGCCACAAAAAAATCACCATGACCATGGCTCAATGTCTTTGATCCTATTAGATTAAGGTAGCAAAAACTTCCATAAGAAACTGTATTACCAGTTACCATGATGAAGTTTTGCTTTATACAGCCTACCATTCATATATACTAATGCTATGGTAAGAAGAAACCCAATGAAGTGATAATAAGTTTAAGAAACCAGGAAAATTGAAAGATTTCTAATCAACAACGAACTATCCAATAAATTAAGGTTCAAGAAATAAAATTGAAATACGATGCTAAGAAATTGAAGGAAAAAAGTAAAAACTATATGGATCCCTACTACTAATGAGGTATTCTGATTGCCAGCACTTAAAAAAATTATATCTCTATACTCTGTTCTATCTTTATGCATCACACACATGTCTCATAAAAAAAGACATTTATGATTAACCATCTTCGATCTGCAAATACACTTGTTCTTGGCAGTACCAGCCTTTCAAATTATTTTCTAATTCCCATTTACTTCTCACAAGTTCGAGCATTCGAGCTTTTAGATATAGTGGTTCGGTTTGTAATTCAATAACACTGATCAACAGAATCTCATTTCCCCTAATACTCAGATTTCGCAATCAGTCCACAAATTTTCAGCACCAAAACAAAACCATCCCCACCTAAATCGTAAACCTTGCCTTAGCCTTAGAAAAGAATTTCAAGTTCCCAATTATATATGATGTGAAAAATAATTAAAATATATATATATTAATATAAAATACTATTAGACCAATCAACAAATACAAATACAATTACGATTACAATTACAATTAAATGAGCTTCACACTTCACAAGTAAGCATCAAAACCCTGTTCCAGTCCTTGAAAGAAGACTTTTGTGAGTGGAAGCTTTCTTTACTCAAGGATCTGTTTAATCAACAAACAGTCCAAGACATTTGTCAAATGTTTTGGGTGAGCAACAATGAGGAGGATAGGATTATTTGGGTGGAAAACAAAAATGGCAAGTTCTCGGTTAAATAGTTTTATTGGGAGGAAAACTGGAAAAATGAAACTCCTCTTCCATGGTGGAGAAACTTATGGAAGAGTAAAATTCATGAGGCAAAATTTTTTGATCTGGAAATTAGCTCACAGAGGACTTAGCCTAAGAAGAAATCTGGTCAGGAGGGGTTTGGCAATCAGTGAGATGACATGTCTGCATGGCTGTGATTGTATGGAAGATGAAGTTCATGTTTTTTTCTCGTGTTATTATGCAAAAGGGCTGTGGTTCACAGCCCCTTGGGGTATTCGATGGAATGATAGACCGGACTTCGAGCTGATAGATTATTTAAGAACAATTTGGTGCCCGAATCCGGATGCTGGTTTGTCAAAGTCTGAGCATTAGGATCTCGTTTTGTATAGTGCCATTATCATAGAGCACCTGTGGTGGATTAGAAATGAAGTTTGTTTCAAAGATAGTGCTGTTTCTCTTGATGACTCAATCCAAATGGTGAGGAACAGATTTCAGGAGTTCAAAAAGATTCTCGGAAGGAATGATTTGGAGAGGGATAGGATGGTTGAAGTGAATGATATTGGGAGATGGTGTCCTCCTCTTAAGGGGAGCTTAAAAATTAATTGCGATGCGGCTGTCAGAGATAAGCAGAGTTTTCTGGGTGTGGTGTCTAGAGATGACGAAGGGAGAATAGTTGAAGCTTGGGTCAGCAAGTTCGACACAACTGATCCTTGTGTGGCTGAATTCATGGCTGTCCAAAAAGCACTTCTTTTTAGTATTCAAAATGGGTGGAAGAGTATTATCTGCGAATCTGATGCCAGCTTTGTTGTTCTGTGTTTGAAAGATGAGCTTTTTGAGAACCTTCATTGGTATCTAAAACCAGTTTTTAAAGAAATTAGGAGATTATGTAACTTTTTTGATAATGTTTGTTTTGCTTGGTGTAAGAGAGATGTAAATCAGCTTGCCCATGAAATTGCTAGATGGGGTGCTGATAATGATTTTTCAGGTTGTGTGCGACCGGAGTTATACTCTCAGTCAGTTTTGAGTTGTCTGACCAGTGATATGAGGAATATATCCTCAGGCTGAGTCGGACTGGTGTCTGGTTTGTTGTTCGTTTCTTTGGCTATTGAATGAAACTTTTCTTCAGCAAAAAAAAAAAAAAAGCATCAAAACCCTGTTCATGAATCACCATGTACCTACATCCCCACAGTTCCATTTCCGAAAAAAAAAAAAAACAAAAAAAAAACAGGAACAAAAAAAAGTCTAATCTGGGTATAAATTAAAACAGGAAAAAATAAATACCCAAAAAGCAAAAAGCTAAATAAAAAAATGCCTGACCTTGTGCCTAGACAATAAATTGTACTCTGGCTGTTCGGCAATAGGCCCGACTAGATCCAACCTCTCAGCTACACCCCAAGCCTCAGTGATCTGCTGAGCTGACCACTCACTGGTCCCCCAATAGAAAGCCCAACCCTTATCAATCACATAGTTCATAGCCCTCACCGTCTCTTCAATCGGAGTCAAAGAATCCGGACGATGACAGTATAAAACGTCGACATACTCCATATCCAACCTCTTCAGCGAAGCTTTCGTCCCCTCCACGATGTGCTTCCTAGATAGCCCCTTATCGTTCGGACCCGGACCACCCCAGAAGATCTTGGTTGAGACAACGATGTCGGATCGACGCCAACCCAGTTCTCGGATTGCCTGACCCATGATCTCCTCGGCACGGCCATTGGCGTAGACTTCGGCGTTGTCGAAGAAGTTAACGCCATTATCACGGCAGCATTGCAAGAGCGACTTCGCTTCCTTCACATCGAGCTGGTTTCCGAAGCTGACCCAGGCTCCGTACGAGAGCTGGCTCACCTTCAAACCTGACCGACCCAAGTTCCTGTACTGCATCGTTGATCGGTGTAGAGATAGAAAATGAGAGTGGGTTATGGTTTTAGTGAGAGAAAACTATGATTCTTTTCCTGGGTCTGAGATTTTTCTCCGTGACTCAGTGAGTTGTGACAGAGAGCGAGTTTGTAGACTGTACTGCTGTTGTGTTACTGTATGTATAGCGGTTTGAGGAAGAGAATGATATGAGCGGTGCGGACAGGACCACGTGGATCCGTCTGAGCTGGCAGAGTAAAATAAGGAAACGTAGTGGAGTGGAGATGGTGAAATTACTGAAAAGAGGATGTTAATGAATGAAATGACAGTAGACACCCCTGAGAGAATGATGTATAAAAGAAAAAATTCTAGAATAAAACATTTGAATGTTGGCTTCGATAAAAATTTTAAAAATATTATTTATTATAAATAAATTTTATTTTATTATAGATA